>JANJGK010000025.1:40349454-40356954 GCA_039081455.1 Macrobrachium rosenbergii
GCTGAACAGAGGCTCCGATCGGAGAGATACCTCTTCGATGACATCAACCACAGAAGACAGACCACTTTCCCTGGTATACCGCTGCGGAGGATTGTCTGAGGTATCCTGCCATCTCTGTTGCTGTGCGACGCGAAAAGCCTCTTGCTCGCAAGAGATGGTGGATAACCTCCAGGCGTGAAGACACGGAATGCACTGCCAGGTGGAACCGCTCTACGTGAGGTTGACGCAGCAGGTTGGGCGCCTCGGAGAGAAGAGCTAGCAGGTCCGGATACCAAACGGCCTGGGGCCATTAGGGTGCCACCAGAATCATTTTGAGATTCGGGGTGATCATCGCTCGGCTGATCACTCGGCGAATCAGACAGAATGGCGGGAAGACGTACACGTCGAGGTTGTCCCACAGATGCTGGAGTGCGTCCTCCACAGCGGCCCATGAGCGCAACAACAGAACAGAAGACCTGGAGCTTTCTGTTGTGCCGGGTGGTGAACAGATCGATGGCTGGATGCCCCCACAGATCAAACAGCCTTTCCGCTAGTTCCTGTTGGAGGGACCATTTGGTCCCTACCACCTGGTTCCGGCAGCTGAGCTTGTCTGCCACGACATTCCTCTTGCCTGGAATGTACCTGGTTGACAGCTCTACCGAGTGGGTCGTGGCCCACTCGTGCACCTGCATTGTCAACTGATGAAGTTGGCAGGACAACAGGCCCCCCATGCTTGATGACGTATGCCACTACTATGGTATTGTCGGTCATCAGTACCTCAGAGTATCCCATCACTCGATCCCGGAACTCTTGGAGGGCCAGAAAGGACGCCTTGAGTTCTAGGATGTTGATGTGAAGGCGCTTGTCGTCTCGGTGCCACACTCCTGAAGTCACCAACTCCTCCAGGTGTGCGCCCCATCCCTCAGTCGATGTGTCCGAGAACAGAAGCATGTCCGGAGGGGGAGTATGCAGGGATACTCCTATCAAGAGGTTCCTGTCGTCTGTCCACCAGCGAAGGTCCTCCCTCACCTCCTCGGAAAGAGGGATGAGGAAGGACTGGGGGTCTCGGGACTGGGACCAATACTCCTTTAGTCTCCACTGAAGAGACCGCAGGTGAAGACGCCCATGAGGTACTGGCTTCTCCAAAGACGACAGGTGACTGATGACGACTTGCTACTGCCGGGCTGGCTGCTCCTGCCGTGACAGGTTATTTTTATTTTTTATTTTTATTTATTTTTTTTATTTATTTATTTTTATTTATTAGTTTATTTTCATTTATTTGTTTTTTTTATTTTTTTATTTGTTCATTTTTATTTATCTATTTATTTTTGTTTCTTTATTTATTTTTCTTCATTTTTATTTATTTATTTCCATTTATTTTTATTTATTTATTTTTATTTAATTTTTTTTATTTATTTATTTATTTTTATAAATTTTTTTCTTTTTCTTTTTTTATTTTTATTTATTTATTTTCCATTTCTTTATTTTTATTTATTTATTTACTTTTATTTATTCTTATATATTTATTTATATCTATTTATTTATTTTAAATTTATTTACTTTTATTTATTTGTATATTTTTATTTATTTTTATTTATTTATTTATTTATTTTATTTATTTTCATTTATTTTTCTTTATTTATTTTTATTTAATTATTTATTTTTATTTATTTATTTCTATTTGTTTATTTTTTATTTTTATTTGTTTATTTATTTTTATTTATTTATTTATTTTATTTGTTTATTTTTATTTGTTATTTTTCTAATTTTATTTATTTATTTATTTTTGTTTATTTATTTTAATTTATTCACATTTATTTTTTTATATTTATTTTTTATATATTTTCATTCATTTTTATTATTTTTTATTTTTTCATTTTTTTATTTTTATTTACTGATTTTCATTAATTTTTTTTATTTATTTTTTTATTAATTTGCTTATTTTTATTTATATATTCTTTATTTTTTATTTATTTATTTTTATTTATTGATTTTTTATTTATCTATTATTTTTATTTATTTTAATTTATTTATTTTTATTTATTTCTTTATTTATTTTTATTTATTTATTTTTATTGATTTTTATCTGTTATTTTTCATTTTCTTCATTTATTTTAATTCACTTATTTATTTTTGTTAATGTATTTTCATTTATTTTTATTTATTTATTTTTTTTATTTATTTTTTATTATTGTATTTTTATTTATTTATTTTTATCTATTTATTTATTTTTATTTATTTATTTTAATATATTCTCATTTATTTATTTATTTATTTATATTTATTTATTTATATATCTTTATTAATTTTTATCTATTTTTTATTTTTTTATTTTTATTTATTTACTTTCATTTACTTTTATGTCTTTATCTATTTTTATTTATTTATTTATCTATTTTTATTTATATATATTTTTTTATTACTATTTATTTATTTATGTTTATTCTTTTCTTTTTTTACTTATTTATGTATTTTTATTTATTTTTATTTATTTATTTTAATTTATTTCTTTACCTTTTTTTTTATTTATTTATAAATTTTTTTCATTTTTTTATTTTTTTTCCATTTATTTTAATTCATTTATATTTCTATTTTTATTTATGAATTTTCATTTATTATTATTCATATATTTTTATTTATTTACTTTTATTTATTTATTTCTATTTATTTATTTTTTTAATTTTTTTTCTACTTATTATTTATATTTTTTATTTATTTTCATTATATTTTTTATTTATTTATTTATTTATTTATTTATTTTTATATATTTATTTTTTTATTTATTATTTACTTATTTTTTTATTTATTTGTTTATTTATTTATTGATTTTTTATTTATTTTCATAATATTTTTATTTATTTTATTATTTATCTTTATTTATTTTTTTATTTCTTTTCATTTATTTATTTATTTTCATATATTTATTTATTTTTTATTTACTTTTGTATTTATTCATTTTTTATTAAATTTTTATTTTTTTTATTTTTAATATGCTTTTTATTTATTTATTTATTTTCAATTATTTATTTAATTTTATTCATTTAATTATTTTTATTTAATTATTTATTTATTATTTTTTATCTATTTATTTTTATTTATTTTTATTTATTTATTTTTATTTATTTATTTATATTTATTTATTTACTTCCATTTATTTTTCTTTATTAATTTTCATTTATTTATTTATTTTTATTTATTTAATTTTATTTGTTTAGTTTTTATTTTTATTTATTTATTTGTTTTTATTTATTTATTTGAATTTATTCTAATTTATTTATTTATTTATTTATTCATTTATATTTTTTATTAATTTTTATTTATTTTTTATTTTTCTATTTTTTATTTTTATTTATTCACTTTTATTTATTTTTATGTCTTTATTTATTTTTATTTATTTATTTATCTATTTTTATTTATATATATATGTTTTATTCTTATTTATTTATTTATGTTTATTTATTGATTTTTTTACTTATCTATTTATTTTTATTTATTTATTTTTATTTATTTCTTTAGCTATTTTTAATTATTGATTTATTTTTATTTATTTTTTAAATTTTTTACATTTATTTTAATTCATTTATATTTTTATTTTTATTTATGCATTTTCATATATTTTTATTTATTTATTTTTATTTATTTACTTTTATTTATTTATTTTTATTTATTTATTGATTTTTTATTTATTTATTTTTTCTACTTATTATTTATATTTTTTTTTATTTTCATTCATTTTTTTATATATTTATTTTTATTTATTTATCTATTTAGTTTTATTTATTAATTTTTATTATTTATTTATTTATTTTATTTATTTATTTTTATTTATATATTCTTTTATTCTTATTTACTTATTTATTTATTTATTTTTATTTTTTTTCTTTATTTATTTATTTATCTTTTATTTATTTTCATATATTTTTATTTATTTAATTATTTATCTTTATTTATTTTTTTATTTTCATTTATTTGTTTATTTTCATATATTTATTTATTTTCTTTATTTACTTTTCTATTCTTTATTTACTTATTTTTTATTTATTTATTTATATTCATTTTTTTATTTGTTGTTCATTTTAATTAATTATTTTTTTTATTTGATTTTATTTATTTATTTTCAATTATTTATTTATTTTTATTTATTTAATTATTTTTATTTAATTATTTATTTATTATTTTCTATTTATTTATTTTTATTTATTCCTTTTTTATTTTCATTTATTTTATTTATTTTTATTTATCTATTTATTTTTTTCATTTATTTTTATTTATTCATTTATATTATTTATTTCATTTTTTTATTTATTTTTTTTATTTATTTATTTTCTTTTATTTTTATTGTTTTATTTTCTATTTATTTATTTTTATTTATTCTTATTTATTTATTTCTTTGTATTCATTTTTATTTATTTATCTATTTTTATTTATTTATTTTCATTTATTTTCATTTATTTATTATTATTTATGTATATATTTTTATTTATTTACTTATTTTTATTTATTTATTTTATTTTTGTTTATTTATTTATTCATTTAATTCTAGTTATTTATATATTTTTATTAATTTATTTTTATTTAATTATTTATTTTTATTTACTTTTAATTATTTGTTTATTTATTTATTTTTATTTATTAATTTATTCTTATATATTTATTTATTATTATTTATTCATTCACTTAATATTATTTATTTATTTCTTCTTATTTATTTTTTTATTTATTTATTTATATTTATTTATTTATTTATTTTTTATTTATTTATTTTTATTTATTTATTTGTTTTTATTTATTTATTATTTTCATATATTTATTTATCTTTATTTATTTATTTACTTTTAATTATTTATTTTTTATTTATTTATTTATTTATTATCTATTCATTTATTTTTATTTATTGTATTTATTTATTTATTTTCATTTATTTATTTATTTTTTATTCATTTATTTATTTTTATTAAATTCTTTATTTTTATTTATTTATTTATTTTTTATTCATTTATTTATTTTTATTAAATTCTTTATTTTTATTTATTATTTATTTTTATTATTATTTTTATTTATTTATTTTTATTTATATTTATTTATGTATTTTTTTAAATTTTTTTTATTTATTCATTTTCATTTATTTTTATTTAGTTATTTAATTATTTATTTTTATATATTTATTTAATTATTTATTTTTATATATTTATTTATTTTCTTATTTTTATTCATTTATTTTCCTTTATTTTTATCTTTTTTATTTTTATTTACTTATTTTTCTTTATCGATTTTCATTTATCTATTTATTTATTTTCATTTATTAATTTATATTTATTTATTCATTTATTTCTATTGATTTTTATTTATCTCTTTATTTTTTTTATTTATTTATATATTTATTTTTATTTATTTATTTTCATTTATTTTTATTCATTTATTCTTTTTTACTTTAATTATCCCTATTTATTTATTTATTTTTATTTATATATTATTTTTTATTTATTTATTCAATTTTATTTATTTATTTTATTTATTTATTTATTTTTATTAATTTATCTATTTTTATTTATTTATTGATTTTTATTTATTTTATTCATTTCTTTATTTAGTTATTTATTTATTGAATTATCTTTTTATTTTCTTTAATATAACTTTATTTATTTATTTATATATTTTTAATTTCTTATTTAGTTATTTATTTATTGAATTATCTATTTATTTTTTTAATATAACTTTATTTATTTATTTATATATATTTTTTATTTATTTTCATTTATTTATTTTTATTCATTTATTTTTATTAATATATTAATTTTTTTCTTTTTATTTATTTATTTATTTTTACTCATTTATTTATTTTTGTTTATTTATTTATTATGTATTTAATCATATTTTTATTTATTTATTTATTTTTATTTATTTATTTATTTATTTTTATTTATTTATTTATTTTTGTTTATTTATTTTTTATTTATTTACTAATTTTTATTTATTATATTTATTTTTATGTATTTACTTATTTTCAATTCTTTTCATTTATTTATTAATTATTTATTTTTATTTATTTATTTATTTCAATTCATTTATTTTTGTTTATTTATTTTTATTTATTTTTTTGTTATTTATTTATTTATATTTATTAGTTTATTTTCATTTATTTTTTATTTTTTTTATTTATTTTAATTTATTTTTATTTTTTATTTATTCATTTTTATTTATCTATTTATTTTTGTTCTTTTATTTATTTTTATTTATATTCATTTATTTATTTTTGTATTTATTTTCATTTATTTTCATTTATTTATTTTTATTTCTTTATTTTTTTCATTTTTATTCTATTTTTTATACATTTTCTTATTTTTCTTTTTCATTTTTATTTATTTATTTTCCATTTCTTTATTTTTATTTATTTATTTACTTTAATTTATTCTTATGTATTTATTTATATCTATTTATTTATTTTCAATTTATATACTTTTATTTATTTATATTTTTTATTTATTTATTTTTATTTATTTATTTATTTTTGTTTATCAACTTTCATTTATTTTTTTTTATTTTTTTTATTTAATTATTTGTTATTATTTATTTATTTCTATTTGTTTATTTTTTTATTTATTTATTTTTATTTGTTTATTTTTATTTGTTTATTTTTCTGATTTTATTTATTTTTTTTATTTTTGTTTATTTATTTTAATTTATTCTCATCTATTTTTTTATATTTATTTATATATTTTCATTTATTTTTATTTATTTTTTTTCATTTTTTATTTTTATTTAACGATTTTCATTTATCTTTATTTATTTTTTTTTTTTATTAATTTACTTATTTTATTTATATATTCTTTATTTTTTATTTATTTATTTTTATCTATTGATTTTTTATTTATCTATTATTTTTTATTTACTTTAATTTTTTTTTATTTATTCCTTTATATATTTTAATTTTTTTAATTTTTATTCATTCTTATCTGTTTTTTTATTTTCTTCATTTATTTTAATTCACTTATTTATTTTTATTTATGTATTTTCATTTATTTTTATTGATTTATTTTGATTTATTTACTTTTATTTATTTATTTTTATTTATTTATTTATTTTTTCTGTTTTTTATTTTTTTTATTTACTTTTATTCATTTATTTATTTTTTATTAATTTATTTTTATTAATTTATTTATTTCTATCTATTTATTTTTATTTATTTATTTTTTATTTATTTATTATTCATTTATTTATTTTTATTTATTTTATTTATTTATTTATTTATTTATTCATTTTCATATATTTTTATTTATTTATTTGTTTATTTATCTTTATTTTTTTATTTATTTTTATTTATTTATTTATTTTCAGTTTTTTATTTATTTTCTTTATTTATTTTTTTATTTATTTATTCTTTATATATTTGTTTTTTATTTATTTATTTGTATTCATTTATTTATTTTCATTTGTAGATTAATTTTAATTATTTATGTATTTTTTATTTATATTTTTTATTTATTTATTTATTGTTTTTTATTTATTTATTTTTATTTATTT
>JANJGK010000025.1:40361954-40371954 GCA_039081455.1 Macrobrachium rosenbergii
AATTGATTTTTGACTGAAATCGTGAATGTTTTTTGTTGATTTTTGAAGTCGATTTTTAACTTATATATTGATTATTTTCTCACGGAATTTTTTTTTTATAAAATGTTGTTGTAATATATCGGTAAACGACACTAAAATTATTCATCAAAAAGAGGGCAAAACTCCACAACTTTTGAATTTATTTTTGACTGAAACCTTAAATGCTTTTATCAGCATTTTTCATACATACTTCATTTACTTTTTCTTTTTAAATGATATTAAACTGATTTTTGTCTTAAATCATGAATGTTTTTTTAGTTGATTTTTGAAGTTAATTTTTTATGTTTTTTTTAAGTCGTTTATAAGAATTTATAAATTCGTTGATCATAAAGAGGGACAAATTTCCCAAAAAATATTGTATTAAAAATTGACACATTTTTTCTCCTTTTTTTTAGGTGATTTTTAAGTTGATTTTTTACTTAAATATTGAATTTTTTTCACTGAATTTTTTATATATAATTCTGTTATAATAATGTATCTGTAAACGGTAAACTAAAATTAGTCATCAAAAAGAGGGCAAAACTCCCCAAAAATTGTATTGAAATTGGAATATTTTTGAAAATTTCTGCATATTTCATTTATTTCCCGTTTCTTAATGATTTTTAAATTGATTTT
Source organism: Macrobrachium rosenbergii (assembly GCA_039081455.1). Classification (NCBI taxonomy): domain Eukaryota; kingdom Metazoa; phylum Arthropoda; class Malacostraca; order Decapoda; family Palaemonidae; genus Macrobrachium; species Macrobrachium rosenbergii. The sequence continues at coordinate 40,362,609 of JANJGK010000025.1, forward strand.
TGACTGAAATCTTGACTGATTTTATCAGTATTTTTATATTCAAAACGTATATGACTATTTAGCATTTATTTTTATCTTCATTGTTTTTTAACGGAGATTTTTTTTCATAGAACTTTGTTATAAGAATATATCCTTAGAAGGTGAACTAAAATCAGTCTTCAAAAAGAGTCTAAAACTACGAAAGATATCGTAATCGATTTTTTTTTTTACTTTTACATATTTCATTTATTTTCCTTTTTTATTTATCTTTATTTATTATTTTTATTTATTTGTTTATTTTCATTTATTTATTTTTTATTTATTTTTATTTATTTATTAATTTACTTTTATTGATTTATTTTTAATTATTTATTTCTTTTTAATTATTTATTAATTTTTTATTTATATTTTTTATTCATTTATTTTTGTTTATTTATTTTTATTTGTTTATTTATTTTTATTTATTTATTTATTTTCATTGACTTTTATTTATTTATTTATTTATTTATTTTATTTTTTATTTATTTATTTCTCTTTATTTATTATTATATTTCTATTTATCTTTATTTCTTTATTCTCATTTTTTATTCATTTATTTTTTTTTATTTCTTTTTAATTATTTTTATTTTTATTTATTGATTTATTTATTTTTATTTTTTTATTTACTTTTATTTTATTGATTTACTTTCCATTTATTTATTTTTTTTATTTTTAATTATTTATTTTTATTTATATATTTAACTTATTTTTACCTATTATTTATATTTATTTTTTTTATTTTTTTTTATTTATTTAGTTATTTTTATTTATTTATTTTCACTGATTTTTAATTATTTATTTATTTTTATCTATTTATTTTTATTTATCTATTGTTATTTATATTTTTATTTATTTTTATTTATTCATTTATTCTTCTTATTTTTATTAATTTATTTAATTATTTATTTATTTTTTATCTATTTATTGTCATTCATTTTTATTTATTTATTTATTTTTATTTATTCATATTTTTTTAATTATTTATTTTTATTTATATATTTATTTTTATTTATTTATTTAATTTTATTTATTTACTTATTTTTATTTATTTACTTATTTTTATTTATTTATTTATTTTTATTTATTTATATATTTTTATTTATTTATTTATTTATATTCATTTATTTTCATTGATTTATTTTTATTGATTCATTTACTTTTTCATTTTTATGATTTTTATATATTTATTTTAATTTATTTATTCACTTATTTTTATTTTCTTACTTATTTTTTTATTTAATTATTTTAGTTTATCTATATATTTATTTTTTATTTATTTTTAATTTTTTTTATTTATTTTCATTTATTTTCTTTATTTATTTACTTATTTTTTATTATTGATTTATTCTTACTTATTTATTTTTATTTTTATTCATTTATTTATTTATTTAATTTTATTTATTTTTTATTGATTTTTATGTTTTTATTCATACATTTTTCATTATGTTATATTTTTTTTTATTTTTCTTTATTTATTTATTAATTTTTATTTATTTATTTCTTTTTATTCATTTATTTATTTTTATTTATTTATTTATTTTTATTTATTTATTTTCATTTATTTTTTATATATTTATTTATTTTTATTTAATTATTTATTTTTTTATTTATTTTAATTTTTTTTATTAAGTTTCTTTTATTTATTTTTAATTATTTATTTATTTTTTTAGTTTTATCTATTTTTTTATTTATTTATTTTTTATTTATTTTTATTTATTTATTTTCATTTATTTACCTTCATTTATTAATTTTTATTTAATTATTTATCTTTTTTATTTATTTTTATTTATTTTTGTTTATTTACTTATTGATATTATTTATTTATTTTCATTTATTTTTATTTATTTATTTATTTTTATTTATATTTTTATTTATTTTTATTTATTTATTTTTGTGTATTTATTTATTCTTATTCATTCTTTTTATTTTTAGGTATTCATTTTTTATTTTTTTTATTTTTATTTATTTTTTATTTATTATTTTTTATTTATTTTGTTTTTATTTATTTAATTTCTTTTTTAATTAATTTATTTTTATTTTTTTATTTATTTTCATTCATTTTTCGTTATTTATTTATTTTTATTTATTTATTTATTTTTATTTATTTTATTTTTTTTATTATTTTATTTATTTTTTTCTATTTATTTATTATTATTTTTATTCATTTTTATTTATTTATTCATTTATTTTTTACTTCTTTATTTATTTTTATTTATTTTTACTTATTTATTTTTATTTATTTATTATAATTTTTTTATTTATTTATTTGCATTTATTTTTATTTATTTATTTATTTATTTTTATTTATCTATATATTTATTTTATTTATATATTTATTTTTATTTATTGATATATTTTTATTAATTTATTTTTATTTATTTTTATTTCTTTATTTATTTTATTTATTTTTATTTTTTTATTTAATTTTTATTTGTCAATTAATTTTTTTATTTATTTATTTATTCATTTTTATTTATTTACTTTAATATATTTTTATTTATTTATTTATTTTTATTTATTTATTTTTATTTATTCATTTTTTTATTTCTTTTTATTTATTTATTTTCTTTTTAATTATTTTCATTTATTTTCAATTATTTTTTTTTATTTATTAATTTTTTGTTTATTTACTTTTATTTATTCATTTTTATTTATTCACTTGTTTTTATTTATTTATTTTTTTTATTTATTTATTGATTTTTTCATTTATTTATTTATGATTTTTCTTTTATTAAAATCTATTTATTTATGTAATTATTTTTATTATGTCATATATTTTTATTTTTATTTATTAAGTTTTTATTTTTATTTATATATTTTTATTTTTATTTAAATATTTAATTTTATTTATTTATTTTTTATTTATATATTAATTTGGTATTATTTATTTTTATTTATTTATTTATTCATTTAATTTTCTTATTTATTTATTTTTATTTATTTACTTCTTTTTAATTAATTTTATTTATTTATTTAGTTTTATTTAATTATTGTTTTATTTATTTATTTTCATTAACTTATTTAACTTTATTTTTAATTGTTTACTTTTTTATTTATTTGTTGATTTTTCAATTCTTTTTAGGCATTTTCTTATTTTTTTTTTGTTTTACTGAATTTTTTTTATTTAGATTTATTTTGTATTTTTTACTTTCATTTATTTCAATTTATTTTTATTGATTTTCATTTATTTATTTTCATACATATTAGTTATTTTGATTTAGTTCATACTATTTTCCATTCATTTACTTTTATTTATATATCTTGATTTTTCCTTATTTATTGATTTATTTTTAGTAAATGTTATATACTTCTCTATTATTTTTTTATTTTATTATTTTTATTTTTCATTTGTTTATTTACATTCCTTTTTATTTACTTATTTTTATTTAATTATTTTTATTTATATATATTTATATATTTATTCAAGTAAAAAATCAACTTCAAAAGTGACCTAAAAATGAATAAGAATGTAATATGAAAGTTTTAGAAAAATATGTCAAATTTGAGTACAATATTATTATGAATTTTGCTCTCTTTATGATGCATGAATTTAGTTTAACTTTAAACTCCTTATAACCGAGTCATATTTTTTTTCAAAAAGTTAAAAATACAATCAATATTTAAATGAAAAATCAATTTAAAAAATCACCTAAAAATTGGAAAATGAATATATCATATAAAAAGCCAAAAAAATAAATAAAATTTTAATACAATATTATGGAAATTTTGCCCTCTTTTTCGTGAATGATTTTAGTTCAACGTTTTCTAATATATTCTTATTATTATTTACCATTGTTGTTTTATATTTATATTTAATTCAAATGACAAAGAGCATTTATTTACCAATTAAGAAAATTATGATACGAGTAAAAAAAAAACAAAAACAATAAAAAAATTAAATAAAATCAAAACAAAACTTATGAAACAAAATAAAATGAAAATTAAAACAAACACGTTGAAAGTAAATGTAAAAATAATACAAAGGATTAATATAAAACATTGGATTATGCTTCATTTTTTTACATTAAAACAAACCTAAAGCTTTTATGTTTCATTCTTTTGTCTTTTTGTAAACCATTTTTGAAGTTGATTTTTTTACTTAAATATTGGATTTTTTTAACGGATATTTTTTATATAATAATAATAATAATAATAATAATAATAATAATAATAATAATAATAATAATAATAATAATAATAATAATAATAATAATAATAATAATAATAATTTAAAATCATAAAAAGGGAAAATAAATGAAATATGTAAAAGCAAAAAAAAAAAAAAAAAAAATTCGATTACGATATCTTTCGTAGTTTTAGACTCTTTTCGAAGACTGATTTTAGTTCACCTTTTAAGGATATATTCTTGTAACAAAGTTCTATGAAAAAAAATCTCCGTTAAAAAACAATGAAGATAAAATTAAATGCTAAATAGTCATATACGTTTTGAATATAAAAATACTGATAAAATCAGTCAAGATTTCAGTCAAAAATCAATTTAAAAATCATTAAGAAAAGGAAAATAAATGAAATATGTAGAAATTTTCAAAAATATTTCAATTTCAATACAATTTTTGGGGAGTTTTGCCCTCTTTTTGATGACTAATTTTAGTTTACCGTTTACAGATACATTATTATAAGAGAATTATATATAAAAAATTCAGTAAAAAAAAATCAATATTTAAGTAAAAAATCAACTTAATAATCACCTAAAAAAGGGGGAAAAATATGTCAGTTTTTAATACAATATTTTTTTGGGAAATTTGTCCCTCTTTATGATCAACGAATTTATAAATTCTTATAAACGACTTAAAAAAAAACATAAAAAATTAACTTCAAAAATCAACTAAAAAAACATTCATGATTTAAGACAAAAATCAGTTTAATATAATTTAAAAAGAAAAAGTAAATGAAGTATGTATGAAAAATGCTGATAAAAGCATTTAAGGTTTCAGTCAAAAATCAATTCAAAAAATCATTAAGAAAAAGAAAATAAATGAAGTATGTAAACAGTTTCAAAAATATTTCAATTTAAATACAATATTATTTGTGGAGTTTTGCCCTCTTTTTGATAAATAATTTTAGTATCGTTTACTGATATATTACAACAACATTTTATAAAAAAAATTCCGTGAGAAAATAATCAATATATAAGTTAAAAATCGACTTCAAAAATCAACAAAAAACATTCGTGATTTAGACAAAAATCAATTTAGGAATCATTGAAAAAAAAGGAAAATAAATGATATATGTTAAATTAAATCAATTTGATTACGATATTTTACTTATTTTTGCCCTCTTTTTGATGACTGATTTTTACTTTACCATTCACTGATATGTTCTAATAGCAAAGGTTTTATGAAATAATCTCCGTTCCAAAACAATCAAGGTAAAATTCAAGGCTAAGAGGTCAGATACGTTTTGTATATAAAAATACTGTTATAAACATTCACGATTTCAGTCAAAAATCAATTTAGAAATCATTAAGAAATTAAAAATAATGAAATATTTAAAAAAGTGTCAAAAATATTTAAATCTGAATACAATATTTTTTGGGAGTTTTGTCCTCTTTTTATGACTGATTTTAGTTTAACAGAATTATATAAAAATGTCCATTAAAAACATTCAATATTTAAGTAAAAAATCAACTTCAAAAATAACTTAGAAAAAGACAAAAGAATGGAACATAAAAGCTTTAGGTTTGTTTTCCATTCAAAAAAAATTAAGAATAATACTAACTTTTATATTAATCCTTTATATCATCTTTACATTTATTTTCAAAGTGTTTGTTTTAATTTTCATCTTATTTCAGTTCATACGTTTTGTTTTTATTTCATTTAATTTTTTATTTAATTATTTTCTTATTGACTTATATCGTAATTTTCTTCATTGGTATTTGCCATTTGAATTAAATATAAAAATTACAAATACAAGTATAAAACAACCATGGTAAATAATAATAATAATAATAATAATAATAATAATAATAATAATAATAATAATAATAATAATAATAATAATAATAATAATAATAATAATAATAATAATAATATATAAGAAAACGTTGAACTAAAATCATTCACGAAAAAGAGGGCAAAATCCCCAAAAATATTGTATTGAAATTAAATTTTTTTTATCTTTTTAGGTGATTTTTGAAATTGATTTTTCTTTTGTATATTGATTGTATTTTTTACTTTTTTTTTTTAAATAGGACTCGTTATAAGAAGTTAAAAGTTAAACTAAATTCATCCATCATAAAGAGATCAAAATTCATAATAATATTGTATTCAAAATTGACATATTTTTCTAAAATTTTCATGTTACATTCTTATTCCTTTTTTGATGTAACTTTTGAAGTAGATTTTTTACTTGAATAAATAAATATATATAAAAATATAAAAAAATAAAAAAAATAAATAAAAAATGAATGTAAATTTACAAAAAAAATAAAAAAAATAATAGATATGTATATAATATTTACTAAAAATAATTTAATAAATAAAGAGAAATAAATGAAATTAAGATATATAAATAAAAGTAAATGAAAAATAACATGAACTAATTCAAAATAACTAATATGTATGAAAATAAATAAATAAAAATCAATAAAAATATATTAAAATAAATGAAATTAAAGAAATAAAAATAGATAAATCTGATTAAACAAAATAAGGTTAAACTAAATAAAGAAAATAAGAAAATTACTAAAAAGTATTAAAAATCAACAAATAAATAAAAATATATAAAAAAAATAAAATAAAGTTAAAGAAATAAATGAAAATAAATAAATGAAAATAAGTAATTAAATAAAAATAAATAATAAAAAAACAAATGAATAAATAAATAAAAATAAATAAGAAGAAATAATTAAAAAAATATTAATGAATAAAAAAATAAATGAAAATAAATAAATAAAAATAAATAAATAAAGAAAAATGAAAATAAATAAATAAAAATAAATAAAAATAAATAAATAAATAAATAAGAATAAACAAATAAATTAAAAAATAGATAAATAAAAATAAATGAATAAATAAAAATTAATAAGTAGAAATAAAAAAACAAAAAGAAATATAAATAAATAAATAAATAAAGATAATAAATAAATAAAAATCCATACATAAATGGAAATTAATGAAGATAATAAAAAATAAATAAACAAATAAATAAATAAAAATAAATATAGAAATAAATAAAAATAAATAAATAAATAAATATATAAAAATAAATAAATGAATAAAAATAAATAAATATTTAAATAAAAATATATCAAAATAAATAAAAAAAAGTAAATAAATAAATAAAAATAAAAAATAAATAAAAAATAAATTAATAAAAAAATAAATATAAAAATGAATAATTAAATAAAAATAAATAAATAAATAAAAAATGAATATAAAAATGAATAAATAAATAAAAATAAATAAATAAATGAAAATAAATAACTGAATAAATGAAAAATTAAATAAATAAAAATTAATAAATAAATAAAAATAAATGTATAAATAATAATGAATAAATAAAAATAAATAAATAAAATAAAAAATACATAAATAAATAATGTTAAGTAAAAATAAATTTATAGAAAATATATTAATAAAATTAAATGGAAATAAATGAATGAAAATATATAAATAAATAAAAATAAATAAATAAATAAAAATAAATAAATAAATAAAAATAAATATATAAATAAAGAGAAATAAAACATAAAAATAAATAAAGAAATGAAAAGAAATGAAATTAATATATAAAAGTAAATAAATAAATAAATAAATATAAATAAAAAATGAAAATTAATAAACAAATAAATAAAAATTAATAATAATAAAAATAAATAAATGAAAATAAATAAATAAATAAAATAAATAAATAACGAAAATTAAAAATAAATAGAAAAAAATAAATGAAAATAAATAAATAAAAATAAATAAATAAATAATAAATAAATAAATAAAAAATAAATAATAAAAAATAAATACATAAAACTTAATGAATAAAAATGAATAAATCAAAATAAATAAATGAAAATAAATAAAAATAAATAAATAAACAATAATAAATAAATAAATAAATAAATAAATAAATAAATAAATAAATAAATAAAAAAAAATAAAAATCAATAAATAAATAAACATAAAATAAAGAAAAATAATACATAAAAAATGAATAATTAGAAAAAGATAAATCAATAAATAATAATTTTTCAATGAAAACAAATAGATAAAAATAAATAAATAAAAATTAATAAAATAAATAAATAACTAAATAAAAAGATAAAAATATATAGAAATAAATTAGTAAATCAAAAATAGATCAAAATAAATAGATAAAAATAATAAAATAAAATAAAATTAAAAATTGAATGAAAATAATAAAAAATAAATAAATAAAAAATAAATAAAAATAAATAAAATTAAATAAACAAGATAAATGAAAATAAATAAATAAAAATAAATAAATTAATTAGTACAAATAAAATAATAAATAAAAATAAATAAATAAATAGATATAAATAAATAAAGAAGAATAAATAAATAAAAATAATTGAAAATAAATTAATAAAAATATAAAAATAATAAATAAATATAATAAATAAATAAATAAAATAAATATATAAAATTAAAAAATAATTAAAAAGAAATATATAAATATAAATAAATAAAAAAAGTAAATAAAAATAAATACATACATAAAAACAAACAAATAGATAAAAATAAATGAAAATAAAAATAAAAAAATAAATAAATAAATAAAGAAATAAATAATTAATTATATATATGAAAATCAATAAATATAAATCAACAATTAAAAATAAATAAATAAATAAATAAATAAATAAATAAATAAATAAATAAATAAAAGTAAATGTAAATATATAAATAAAAATATATACTGTAAATAATTAAAAATAAATGAATAAATAAATAAAAATAAATAAAAATATATAAATAAATAAAAATAAATAAATAAGAAAATAAATAAATAAAAATAAATAAATAATAAATAAAAATAATAAAAAAAAAAAATAATTAATAAATAAAAATAAATGAATAAAAGTAATGAAAATAAATAAATAAAATTAATGAAAATAAATAAACAAAAATAAATAAATAAATAAAAATTTAAAATCAATAAATAAAAAAGAATGAATAAATGAATAAAAGTAAATAAATAAATAAAAAAAAAATAATTAAAATTGATAAATAAAGAAAAATAAATGTATAAAAATAAATGGATAAAAATAAATAAATAACTGAAAATAAATAAATAAAAAAATAAAAAAATAAAAATAAAGAAATAAATAAATAAATAAAAATAAATAAAA
>JANJGK010000025.1:40376954-40386954 GCA_039081455.1 Macrobrachium rosenbergii
TATTTTTATATATTTTATATTTATTTTCATTTATTTTTTACTTTTATTTTTTTATTTTAAGTGATTTTCATTTATTTAGTTATTTATGTTTATTTACTTATGTGTTTTTAATTATTTTTTTTATTTATTTATTTATTATTATTTTATTTCATTTATTTTTATTTATTTATTTATTTTTATTTATTAATTTATCTATTTTTATTTATTCATTTATTTCTTTAAATTACTTATAATTATTTATTGATTTATTTTTATTTGTCTATTTTTATTTATTTTTATTTATTTATTTTTATTTATTTATTCAACTATTTTTATTTATTTATTTATTTTTATTTATTTATTTTTTATTTATTTATTTTTATTAATTTTTTCCCATTCTTTTATTTATTTATGTTTAGTTATTTATTTTTATTTACTCATTTTTATTTATTTGTTTGTATTTATATACTTTTATTAATTATTTTATTTATTTTTTTATTTTTATATATTTATTTATTTTTATTTATTTATTTTTTATTTATTTTTTATTTACTTTTTTTAATTACTTCTTAATTTATTTTAAGTTACTCAATTATTTTTTTTGTTTTTTTATTAATTATATTTTATTTTCTTTTTATTTTTAGCAATTTTTTTTATTTATTTATTTATTTTTATTTATTTATTTTTTTTATTTAATATTTATTTATTTATTACTATTTATTTATTTATTTTTATTTATTCCTTTCTCTTATTTTCTCTTATTTAATTATTTATTTATTTACTTTTATTTATTTATTTATAATTTTATTTATTTATTTATTTATTTCTCTTTATTTATTTATCATTATATTTTTACTTATTTTTATTTATTTATTTTCTTTTAGTTTTATTTTTTAATTTTTATTTATTTTTTTTATTTCTTTATTTCTTTTTATTTATTTTTATTTATTTATTTATTTTTATATATTTATTTATTTTTATATATTTATTTATATTTATTTATTTTATTCATATATTTTCTTTTCTTTTTAATGATTTATTTTCTTCTTATTTATTTTTATTTTTTTATTTATTTTTATTTATTTTTATTTATTCATTTATTTTTAATATTTTATTTTTATTTATTTTCATTTTTTTATTATTTATTTTTTTATGATTTTTTATTTAAATATATATTTATTTTTATTTATCAACTTATTTTTATTTATTTACTTAATTTTTTTATTTATTTTAATTTGCATTTTATTTATTTATTTATTCATTTATTTTTTTTTATTTATTTATTTATTTTTATTTTTTATTTATTTTTATTTTTTTATTTATTGTTATTTATTTATTTTCATTTATTTTTATTAATTTTTTATTTTTTTATTTATTCATATCTTTTTATTTTTTATTATTATTTATTTATTTATTCTTATTTATTTATTTATTTTTATTTATTTATTTTTTTTTTATTTTCTTATTTATTTCTATATATTTATTTTTTTATTTTTTTATTTATTTTTAATTTATATTTATTAATTTATTTTTAATTATTTATTTTTATTTACTTATTTTTTAAATTATTTTACTTATTTCTTCATTTTTATGTATTTATTCATTTTTATTTATTTATTTTTATTTATTTATTTATTTTTGTTGATTTTTTTATTTTTTATTTTTTATTGATTTTTTTTATTTGTATTTATTTATTTATTTTTATTTATTTATTTATTTTTGTTGATTTTTTTATTTTTTATTTTTATTGATTTTTTTTATTTGTATTTATTTATTTATTTTTATCTATATATTTTCTTTTATTTTTTTTATTTATTTAATCATTTATTTTTGTTTATTTATTTATTTTTATTTATTTATATCTATTTACTTTTATTTATTTATTTATTTTAATTTATTTATTTATTTTTATTTAATAATTTTTTCTATTAATTTTTATTTATTTATTTAAGTTTTTATTTATTTATTTATTTTTATTTATTAATTTTCATTCATTTTATTTACTTATTTATTATTTCTTTATTTATTTTTGTTTATTGATCTTTATTTGTTTAATTATTAATTGTTTTTTATTTATTCAATTTTATTTATTTACTTATTTTTATTTACTTATTTATTTATTTTCATTTTTTATTTATTTTTCTTCATTTATTTATTTTTGTTTATTTATTTACATTTAATTTTATTCTTTTATTTTTATTTATTTATTTATTTTTTACTTTTATTATTTGTATTTATTTATTTTTTTAAATATTTACTTATTTTTTTATATACTTATTTATATTTATTTATATAATTTTCTTTATTTTTTATTGATTTTTTTCTATTTTTATTTCTTTATTTATTTTGTAATTATTTCATTTATTTTTATTCATTTATTTATTTCCATTTATTTATTTATTTTTATTTATTTATTTTCATTTTTTTTATTGATTTATTCATTTTTATTTATTTTTTTGATTTATTTTTACTTATGTATTTATTTTTATTTATTTATTTAATTTTATTTATTTATCTATTTTTATTTATTTATTTATTTTTGTTCATTTATTTTATTTATTTATTTATTTTTATATATCTAGTAATTTATTTTCAATTATTTTTATTTATTTATTTTTTTATTTATTAATTTTCATTTATTTTTATTTATTTATTTATTTATTTTTAATTATTTATTTTTATGAATTTTATTTATTTTTATTTATTTATTTATTTTTTTATTTTTTTTTCATTTTTATTTAATTATATTTTTTTATAGTTTAGTTATTTATTTTTATTTATTTTTATTGATTTATTTATTTATTTATTTATTTTTATTTATTTTCTATTCATTTTTATTTATGCATTTTTATTCATGAATTTTTATTTATTTATTTTTCTTTTTCTATTTATTTTTTTTTATTTATTTTCATCTATTTTTATTTATTTATTTATTTACTTTTATTAATTTATTTGTTTTTATGTATTTTTGTTTATTTATTTATTTTTATTTATTTATTTATTTATTTATTTTTAATGATTTTTATTTATTTATTTATTTTTATGTATTTATTTTTTATTTATTTATTTTATTATTATTTTGCATTATTATTCATTTATTTACTTTTATTCATTTATTTTCATTTATTTTATTAATTATTTTTATATATTTTTTTGTTATTTATTCATTTTTATTTATTTATTTATTTTTATTTATTATTACTATTTTATTTATTTTTATTTTTTTTATATTTATTTATTTGATTATTTTCCTTTATTTTTATTTATTTATTAATTTTTTATTTACTTATTTATTTTAAATTGTTATTACTTATTTTCATTATTTTTATTTATGTATTTTTATTTATTTTTATTTTTTTATTTATTTATTTTAATTTATGTAAATATTTATTTTTATATATTTATTTATTTTTATTTATTTATATATATTTATTTATTTATTTTCAGTTATTTTTATTAATTTATTTTCTATATATTTATTATTTTTTTATTTATTTGCATTTATTTATATTTAATTATTTATTTATTTATTTATTTTCATTTATTATTAGTTTTATGTATTTATTTATTGTTTTTATTTTTAATTATTTATTTATTTTAATATATTTTTATTCATTTACTTATTATTATTAATTTTTTATTTATTTTTATATATTTATTTATTTTTATTTATTTATCTTAATATATTTTTATTAATTTATTTATTTTTTTATTTAGTTATATATTTTTATTTTTAATTATTTTATTAGTTTTTATTCATTGTTATTTGTTTATTTTCATTTATTTTCATTCATTATTTTTTCATATATTTAATTATTTTTATTTATTTTTTATTTCTTTATTTAATTATTATTTTTATTTTTTTTATTTATTTATTTAATTTTTTTTATTTATTTACTTATTTTTATTATTTAACTTATTTTTATTTGATTTTATTTTTTTATGTTTTTTTTATTTTTTTTTCTTTTTTATTTATATTCCTTTATTTTTATTTATTTTATTTATTTTTTATTTTCTTATTTATTTATTTTCATTAATTTTTATTAATCTTTTTTATTTATTTTATTTATTTATTTATTTTATTTTTGTTTTTTATTTTTATTTATTTTTATTTATTTATTTATAATTTTTATTTAATTATTTATTTTTATTTATCTATTTTCATTTTTTTAATTATCTTTTTTTTTAATTGTTTATTTTTTCTTTATTTTTTATTTTTTTATTCTTCTTACGCATTTTCTTTTTTTTGTGTAGTTTTACCTAATTTTATTTATTTAGTTTTATTTATCTTTATTTTTTACTTTCATTTATTTAGATTTATTTATCTTTATTTTTTACTTCCATTTATTTTAATTTTTTTTTATTTTTATTTATTAATTTTAATACATATTAGTTACTTTTTTTTATTTCATATTATTTTTCATTTCTTTACTCTCATTTATATATCTTAATTTCTTTTATTTTTCTTTATTTATTGATTTATTTTTAGTAAATATTATATACTTATTTATTATTTTTTATTTTATTATTTTTATTTTTTTATTTGTTGTTTTGCATTAATTTTTTTATTTATTTTTATTTATTTATTTTTATTTATATTTATTTAATTATTCAAGTAAAAAATGAACTTAAAAAATTACATAAAAAAGGAATAAGAATGTAAAATGAAAGTTTTCGAAAAATATGTCAATTTTGAATAGTTTAACTTATAATTTCTTATTACCGACTCCTATTTAAAAAAAAAAGAAGTTAAAAACACGATTAATATTTAAATGAAAAATTAATTTTAAAAAGCACCAAAAAATTGTAAAATTATTGTCATATAAAAAGCTAAAATAAATTTAAATTTTAATACAATATTTTTGGGAATGATTTTAGTTCAACGTTTTCTGATATGTTCTTATTGTTATTTACCATTGTTGTTTTGTATTTGTATTTGTAATTTTTATATTTAATTCAAATGAAAAATACCATTTATTTATCAATGAAGAAAATTATGATACAAGTAAATAACAAAAAACTAGACTTAATAAAATAAAAAAATTAAATAAAATCAAAGCAAAACATGTGAAATGAAATAAGACGAAAATTAAAACAAACACGTTGAAAATAAAGGTAAAAATAATACAAAGGATTAAAAAAATGATTATATTATTCTTAATTTTTCTTCGAATTAAAAGAAACCTAATGTTCTATGTTTCTTTCTTTTGTCTTTTTTAAGTCATTTTTAAGTAGATTTTTTACTTAAATATTGAATGTTTTTAACGGACATTTTTTATATAATTCTGTTAAACTAAATTCAGTTATAAAAAGAGGACAAAACTCCCAAAAAATATTGTATTCAGATTTAAATATTTTTGACACTTTTTACATATTTCATTATTTTTAATTTCTTAATCATTTTTAAATTGATTTTTGACTGAAATCTTGAAAGTTTATTACAGTATTTTTATATACAAAACGTATATGACCTATTAGCCTTGAATATTACCTTGATTGTTTTTGAATGGAGATTTTTTCATAAAACGTGGCTATAAGAACATATCAGTGAATGGTAAAGTAAAATCAGTCATCAAAAAGAGGGCAAAACTAAGAATGATATCGCAATCGAATTAATTTTTTTTTTTTACTTTCAACATATTTCATTTATTTTCCTTATTTTAATGACTTCTAAATTGATTTTTGTCTTAAAACATGAATGTTTTTTTTTTCTTGATTTTTGAAGTCGATTTTTAACTTACATATTGATTGTTTTCTAACGGAGTTTTTTTTTTATATAATGTTGTTATAATGCACTAAAATTATTAATAAAATGAGGGCAAAACTCCAAAAAAATATTGTATTCAAATTGAAACATTTTTGAAACTGTTTACATATTTCATTTATTTTCATTTCTTAATGATTTTTTAAATTGATTTTTGATTGAAACCTTGAATGCTTTTATCAGTATTTTTCATACTACTTCTCTTATTTATTCTTTTAATAATGATTTTAAATTGATTTTTGTCTTAAATCCTGAATGTTTTTTAGTTGATTTTTGTAGTTGATTTTTTACGTTTTTTTTAACTCGGTAATAATAATATATTTGTAAAAGTTAAACTAAATTC
Organism: Macrobrachium rosenbergii; assembly: GCA_039081455.1. Taxonomy (NCBI): domain Eukaryota; kingdom Metazoa; phylum Arthropoda; class Malacostraca; order Decapoda; family Palaemonidae; genus Macrobrachium; species Macrobrachium rosenbergii. The sequence continues at coordinate 40,383,041 of JANJGK010000025.1, forward strand.
ATCGATCATAGAGAGGGAAAATTTCCCAAAAGATATTGCATTCAAAATTAACATATTTTCTAAAATTTTTATGCAATAATTTTTTCCCCATTTTTTAGGTGATTTTTGAAGTTGATTTTTTACTTAAATATTGATTATTTTTTTACGGAGTTTTTTATGTATATAATTCTGTTATAATAATATATCTGTAAACGTTAAACTAAAATTAATTATCAAAAATAGGGCAAAACTCCCCGTAAAAATTGTATTGAAATTGAAATATTTTTGAAACTTTCTACATATTTAATTTATTTTCCTTTTTTAATGATTTTTTAAATTGATTTTTGACTGAAATCTTGACTGCTTTTATCAGTATTTTTATGTGCAAAACGTATATGAACATGTAGCCTTTAATTTTATCTGCATTGTTTTTTAACGGAGATTTTTTCATAAAACCTTGTTAAAAGAAGATATCCTTAAAAGGTGAACTAAAATCTGTCTTCAAAAAGAAGGTAAAACTACGAAAAATATCGTAATCGAATTTTTATTTTACTTTTACATATTTCATTTATTTTTCTTTTATTATTATTATTATTATTATTATTATTATTATTATTATTATTATTATTATTATTATTATTATTATTATTATTATTATTATTATTATTATTATTATTACGTTTCGAAAAACAATGAAATATGTAAAATGTTTCAAAATTATTCCAGTTTGAATACTAAATATTTTGGGAATTTTGTCCTCTTTTTGATGACTAATTTTAGTTTATTGTTTACTGATATATATATATATATATATATATATATATATATATATATATATATATATATATATATATATATATATATATATATATATATACTGTATATACATATATACATATATATATATATAAAAACTCCGTTAAAAAAACAGTCAATAATTAAGTGAAAAAAAACGACTTTAAATTCACCCAAATAATAATAACAATAATAATTTAAAATCATAAAAACAGAAAAATAATTTAAATTTGTAAAAGTGAAAAAAAATTCGATTCCGATATTTTTCGTAGTTTTACCCTCTATTGAAGACTGATTTTAGTTCACCTTTTAAGGATATATTATTACAACAAAGTTTTATGAAAAAAATTTCCGTTAAAAAACAATGCGGATAAAATTAAAGGCTAAATGGACATATATGTTTTCCATATAAAAATACTGGTAAAAGCCGTCAAGATTTCATTCAAAAATCAATTTAAAAAATCATTTAGAAACGGATAATAAATGAAATATGTAGAAAATTTCAGAAATATTTCAATTTCAATACAATTTTTGGGGGGAGTTTTGCTCTCTCTTTTATGACTAATTTTAGTTTAACGGTTACAGATATATAATTATAACAGAATTATATATAAAAAACTCCGTAGAAAACAATCAATATTTAAGTAAAAGATCAACTTCAAAAATCGCCTAAAAAAATGGGGAAAAAATTGTTGAATTAGAAAATATGACAATTTTGAATACAATATTTTTTGGGGAAATTTACCCTCTTTATGATCAAAGAATTTAGTTAAACTTTTACAGATATATTCTTATAACCGAGTTAAAAAAAAAAAACGTTAAAAATCAACTTCAAAAATCAGCAAAAAAAAAAAACATTCACGATTTAAGACAAAAATCAATTTAAAATCATTATAAAAAGAAAAAAATAATGATTTATGTATGAATAATACTGATAAAAGCATTTAAGGTTTCAGTCAAAAATCAATTTAAAAAATCATTAAGAAAATGAAAATAAATGAAATATGTAAACAGTTTCAAAAATATTTCAATTGAATATAATATTTTTTTTGGAGTTTTGCCCTCTTCTTGGTGAATAATTTTAGTATAGTTTACTGACATATTATAACAACAATATATGAAAAAAACTCCGTGAGAAAACAATCAACGTTTAAGTTAAAAATCTACTTCAAAAATCAACAAAAAACATTCATGATTTAAGACAAAAATCAATTTAGAAAACATTTAAAAAAGGATTTTAAATTAAATATGTTAAAAGTAAAAAAAAATTCAATTTGATTACGATATTTTTCCAAGTTTTGCCCTCTTTTTGATGACTGATTTTACTTTACCATTCACTGATATGTTCTTATAGCAAAGTTTTATGAAAAACTTTCCGTTCAAAAACAATCAAGGTAAAATTCTAGGCTAAAAGGTCATATACGTTTGTACATAAAAATACTGTTATAAACTTTGAAGATTTCAGTCAAGAATCAATTTAAAAATCATTAAGAAATTAAAAATAATGAAATATGTAAAAGGTTTCAAAAATGTATAAAACTGAATACAATATTTTTTGGAGTTTTGTCCTCTTTTTATGACTGATTTTAACAGAATTATATAAAAATTGTCCGTTAAAAACATTCAATATTTAAGTAAAAAATCAACTTCAAAAATGACTTACAAAAAGACAAAAGAATGAAACATTAAAGCTTTAGGCTTGTTTTAATTTGAAAAATATAAGAATGATACAATCTTTAATGTTAATCCTTTGTATTATTTTTACATTTATTTTCAACGTGTTTGTTTTAATTTTAATCTTATTTAATTTCATATGTTTTGTTTTGATTTCATTTAATTATTTATTCAATTATTGTTTTTTTTTTTTACTTAATTGTATCATAATTTTCTTCATTGGTAAATAAATGGTATTTGTCATTTGAATTAAATATAAAAATTACAAATACAAATATAAAACTACAATGGTAAATAATAATAAGAATATATCAGCAAACGTTGAGCTAAAATCATTCACGAAAAAGAGGGCAAAATTCCCAAAAATATTATATGAAAATAAATTTTTTTTAGCTTTTTATATGGTATATTAATTTTCAAATTTTTAGGTGATTTTTAAAATAGATTCTTCATTTAAATATTGATTGTGTTTTTAACTTTCTTTTAAATACGACTCGTTTATAAGAAGTTTAAAGTTAAACTAAATTTACCCGTCATTAAAAGAGGAAAATTGAAAATAATATTGTACTCAAAATTGACATATTTTTCTAAAGCATTCTTATTGTTACGTTTTAGAAATTGATTTTTTACTTGAATAAATAAATAAATATAGATAAAAAAAATTAAGTCAATAAAAACAAAATAAATAAAAATGAATGTAAATAAACAAATAAAAATAACAAAATAAAGAAATTAATAAATAAGTATATAACATTTATTAAAAATAAATCAATACTAAAGAAAAATATATGAAATTAAGATATATATATATATATATATATATATATATATATATATATATATATATATATATATATATATATATATATATATATATATATATATAAATAAAAGTAAGTAAATGAAAAATATTATGAACTAAATCAAAATAACTTATATGTACGAAAATAAATAAAAAATTAATAAAATAAAAATAAATCTGAATAAATAAAATTAAGTAAATCTAAATAAAAAATAAGAAAGTACCTAAAAAGAATTAAAAAATCAACAAATAAATAAAAATAAAAGTAAACGATTAAAAATAAAGTTAAATAAATAAATGAAAATAAATAAATAAATATAAATAATTAATTAAAATAAATATATAAATAAAAATAAATAACAAAAATAAATAAATAAAAATAAAAAATAAAAAAAATTAAAAAACAAATAAAAATTAATGAAAATTAATAAATAAAAATAAAAAAATAAATAAAAACAAATAAAAATAAATAAAAAATAAAAATAAATAAATAAATAAAAATAAAAAATTAATAAATAAAAATAAATAAATAAATAAATTAAATAAAGCAAATTAAATAAATAAATAAATTAAATAAAGCAAATTAAATAAATAAGTAAGTTAAATAAAGCAAATTAAATAAATAAATTAATTAAATAAAGCAAATTAAATAAATAAAAATAAA
>JANJGK010000025.1:40399454-40401954 GCA_039081455.1 Macrobrachium rosenbergii
TACTTTTATTTATTAATAATTTTTATCTATTTATTTTTTATTTATTTATTTATTCTTATTTATTATTTTTATTTATTTATTTTTTATATATTTATTTCTTATTTATATATTTTTATTTATTTATTTGTATTTATTTATTTATTTTTATTATTAATTTATTTATATATTTATTTTCAAATATTTTTATTTATTTATTCAATTATCTTTATTTATTTACTTATTTTTTTCTATTAATTTATTTATTTTTATTATTTATTTGTTTTAATTATTTATTTTTTTTTTATTTTTTTCATTATTTATTTTTATTCATTTATTTATTATTATTGATTTTTATTTATTTATTTATTTGTAATTATTTTATTTATTTATTTATTTATTTAATTCTTATCATTTATTAATTTATTTTTCTTTAGTTATTTATTAATATATTTTTACTTTTTTTATTTATTTAGTTTCTTTTATTTATATTCATTTATTTTTTTACTTATTTTATATCTTTATTTATTTTTATCAATTATTATTTATTTTTATCTCTTTTTATTTATTTATTAAATTTTGCTTATTTTTACTTATTTACTTATTTTTATTTATTAATTTTTATTTATTTATTTTTATTTATTTAATTTTTTTTATTATTTATTTTCTTTTATTTTTATTGGTTTTTCTATTTATTTTTCATTTATTTTTATGTATTTCTTTCCTTTTATTCATTTTTTCTTATTTATTTATTTTATTTAGTTATTTTAATTGATTTTTTATTTATTTAGTTTATTTATTTATCTATATATCATTTTTTATTTACTTATTTTTATTTATTTACTTTTGTTTACTTATTCATTTATTTATTTTTATTTATTTATTTACATTTATTTATTTATTCATTTTTATATATGTATTTCTTTCTTTTTATTCATTTTTATTTATTTATTTATTTTTATTTATTTATATATATCTTTATTCATTTACTTATTTTTATTTATATATTTATTTTTATTAATTTATTTCCACTTATTGATATTTAATTATTTATTTATTATTTTTTTTTTCATTTATTTTTATTTATTTTTTATTCATTCATTTATTTTATTTATTTATTTATTATTAATTAATTATTATTTTTCTTTATTTAATTTTATTTATTTATTTATTTTTATTAATTAATTTATTTTTAATTATTTTTTAATTATTTATTTTTATTTTTTATTTTTATTTAATTATTTCTTTTAATTTATTTTATTTATTTATTTATTTTTATTTATTTACTTTTATTTATTTATTTTTTATTATTTTATATTTTAATTTTTTTTATTTATATTTAATTTTATTTATTTATATATATATTTATATATTCATTTATTTTTATTTATTTATTTTCATTTATTTTTATTTTTTATTTAACTAATTATTTTTATTTACTTATTTTTTTCATTCATTTAGTTATTTTTATTTATTTTTATTTATTTATTTATTTTTACTTATTTATTTTCATTTATTTTTATATACTTTTTTTAATTTTTTATTTTTATTTTTCTATTTTTATTTATTTTTATTCATTCCTTTATTTTTATTTATATTTATTTATTTATTAATTCATTTTATTTAATTATTTATAAATTTTTTTTATTTGTTTTTATTTATTTATTTATTTATTTATTTATTTATTTATTTATTTATTTATTTATTTATTTTTATTTATTTATTTTCATTCATTTTTATTTATTTATTTATTTTTATTTATTTATTTATTTTTGTTTATTATAATTACTTATTTAATTATTTATTTTTATTTGCATATTTATATCTTATTTATTTTATATATTTATTTATTTTTATTTATTTATTTATTTCTGTTTAATTATTTATTTTTTTTATTTATATATTTATTTTTATTTCAATATTTATTTTTATTCATTTTTATTTATCTATTTTCATTCAATTTTATTTATATATTTTTATTTATTGATTTATTTTTTATTATTTTTAGTTATTTTTTTATGTATTTATATATTCATTTATTTATTTATTATTTCTTTATTTTTATTTATTTATATATTTTTATATATTTACTAATTTTTTTTTATTTAATAAATTATTTTTATTTATTTTTTTTATTTATTTAGTGTCATTTATTTATCTATAATTTTTTTATTATCATTTATTTTTATTTAACTATTTTTTTTTTATTAATTTTTATTATTATATATTTATTTTTATTCATATATTTATTTTTATTTATTTTTTTTTATTTTATTTATTTATTTATTTTTATTTATTTGTTTACTTATTTTCACCTATTTATTTTTATTTATTTATTTATTTATTTTTATTTCTATTTATTCATTTTTATTTATTTTTATTTTTATTTATTTATTATTTATTTATTTATTTATTTTCATTTATTTGTTTATTTTTATTCTTTTATTTTTTTATTTATTTTCATTTATATTTTTATTTAATTTTCTTATTTTATTTTAATTTTTTATTTTAAAAAATTTAGTTT
>JANJGK010000025.1:40406954-40414454 GCA_039081455.1 Macrobrachium rosenbergii
TATTAATTTTATTTATTTCTTTTTATTTATTTATATATTTTTTATTTATTCATTTATTATTATTTTCTTTATTATTTATTAATTATCTTTTATTTTTATTGATTTATTTTCTATTTATTTACTTTCATTTATTTCTATTTATTAATTTCTTTTTATTTATTTTTATTTATGTATTTATTTTTATTGATTTATTTTCATTTATTTTCTTTTATTTATTATTATTTTTTTATTTATTTATTTGTTTTTTTTATTTATTTTCATTTATTCAATCATTTTTACTTCTTTATTTTTATTAATCTATTTTTTTATTTTTTACTTATTTTTTATTTATCTATTTTAATTTGTTTTTATTTATTTATTAATTTTCATTTTTTTATTGTTTTTTTATTTATTTCTTTATTTTTATTTATTTATTTGTTTATTTAATTTTTATTTATTGATTCATTTTTATTTATTTTTTTTAATCTTATTTATGTATTTATTTATTTAATTTTATTTATTTATTTATTTTAATTTATTTTTTATTTTAATTTATATATTTATTTTAAATTATTTATTTTTATTTATATATTTTTTTATTTATTTATTTTTTTTTTGTTTATATTTTTTTTATTTATACATTTATTTTTGTTTATTTATTTATTTTTATTTATTTAACTATTTCTATTTATTTATTTATTTATTTATCTATCTATTTTCATTTATTTATTTATTTTTATTTAATAACTATTTATTTCTTTATTTATTTTTACTTATTTCTATTTATTTACTTCTTTTTATTTATTTTTATGTATAAATTTTCTTTTTTTATTTCTTTATTAATTTTTAGTTATTTTTTATTTATCTATTTTTATTTACATAATTATTTATCTCTATTTATTTATTTATTTATTTTTATTTATTCATTATTTCTGTTTATTTTTATTTATTTCAATTTATTTATTTATTTTATTTATTTACTTTTATTTATTTATTTATTTTCCTTCATTTTTATTTATTTATTTATTTTTATTTATTTATCTTTTTTATTTATTTATTTACTTTTATTTAAATATTTATTTTTATATTTTTATTTTATTTATTTATTTATTTTTATTTATTTGTTTATTTTTATTTATTTATATTCATTTATTTATATTCATTTAATTTTATTTATTTATTTTTTTATTTTTATTATTTTTATTTATTTTTATTTTATTCACATTTATTTTTATATATTTATTCATTTGTTTTTATTTATTCTTTATTATTTTTTATTTATTATTTTAATTTTTTTATTTAATTTGTCTATTTTAATCATTGATTTATTTTTAATAATTTTTTTATATTTATTTATTTATTTATTTATTTTTATTTATTTATTTATTTATTTTATTTATATATTATTTTAGATATTTATTTAATTTTTTTATTTATTTATTTTTATTTATTTATTTATATTTTTAGTTATTTATTTTTATTTATTTATTTATTTTTATATTTTTATTCATACATTTCCACCTTTTTTATATTATTTATTTTTCTTTATTTATTTATTTTTATCTTTTTATTTATTTTAATTTATTTTGTTTTTATTTATTTATTTTTATTTATTTATTTTGTTTTTTTTATTTTATGATATTTATTTATTTTTATTTATTTTTATTTATTTTTTATTTAATTTCCATTATTTATTTTTATCTATTTTGTTATTTAATTTTTTATTTACTTTTATTTATTAATTTTTATTTGTTTATTTATATTTTTCTATTTATTTATTTATTTATTTATTTTTATTTATTATTCCTTATTGATTTAATTTATTTATTTTCATTTATTATTATTTATTTATTTATTTTTATTTTTATTTTTTTATTTATTTTATACATTTATTCTATAATATTTATTTACTTTTATTTATATATTTATTTTCATTTGTTTTTATTTATTTTTCATTATTTATTTTTATTTTTTTTCGTTAATTATTTATTTTTATTTATTTATTTTTCTTTATTTATTTATTTTTCTTTATTTATGTTTCTTTATTTATTTATTTTTATTTAATTTAATTCATTCATCACTTTTTATTTTTTACTTTTTATTTTCATTTTTATTCATTATTTTTTTATTTATTTATTTATCTTTATTTATTTATTTGTATATTTTTACTTATTTTTATTTATTTTTACATTTTTTTTATTTTTATGTTTCAATTTCTTTATTTAGTTTTATTTTTTTTATTTATTTATTTATATTTATTTATTATCGTTTATTTTTATTTATCTATTTTTATTTATTTTTATGTATTTTTAGTTATTTATTTATTTATTTTTATTTATTTATTTATTTATTCAATGTTATTTATTTATTCTTATTTATATATATATTTATTTTTATTTATTTCTTTATATTTATTTATTTATATATTTTTATTCATTTATTTTCATTTATTTTGAGTAATTTGTTTTCTCTTTATTTTTATTATTTTTAATTATTTATTTATTTTTATTTATTTTTTTTATTTATTTTTATTTATTTATTTTTGTTTATTAATTTTTATTTATATATTTATTTTTATTCATTTATTTATTTTATTTATTTATTTATTTATTTTTATATTGTTTATTTTTATTTTTTATTATTTTTTGATATATTTTTATTTATTTACTTTTATATATTTTTATTTATTAATTTTTATTTCTTTATTTTTTTATTGATTTATTTATTTATGTTTATATTTTTTTTATTTATCTTTATTTATCTATTTATTTTTATTCATTAATTTAGTTATTTTTATATTTATTTTCATTTATTATCATTTGTTTATTTATTTTTTTCTTTGTTTATTTGTTTCTATTTATTTATTTTTATTTATTTTTTATTTATTTACTCATTTATTTTTATTTATTTACTTATTTTTATTAATTAATTTGTAATTTTATTTATTTATTTATTTGTTTTTATTGATTTTTATTTATTTATTTATTTGTTATTTATTTATTTTTATTTATTGATTTCTTATTATTTATTTTTATTTATTTATTTATTATTTTATTTAATTTTAATTTTTATTTTTTATTTTCATTTATCATTTTAACTTTATTTTTAGTCGTTTATTTTTAATTTTATTTATTTGTTGATTTTTTATTTTTTTAGGCATTTTTTTATTTTTTATTTAATTTTATTTATTTATATTTATTTATTTTTATTTTTTGCCTTAATTTTTTTCATTTTATTTTTATTGATTTTTATTTATTTGTTTTCATACATATTAGTTATTTTGATTTCATTCATATTATTTTTCATTTACTTATTTTTATTTTTATATCTTGATTACTTTTATTTTTCATTATTTTAATGATTTATTGCTGGTAATTGTTATATACTTATTTATTATTTTTATTTTATTATTTTTTTATTTGTGTATTTACATTCATTTTTGTTTATTTATTTTTATTTATTTATTTTTATTTATATTAATTTATTTATTCAAGTATAAAAATCAACTTCAAAAATGACCTAAAAAAAGGAATAAGAATGTAACACGAAAGTTTTAGAAAAATATGTGATTTCTGAAGACAATATTATTATGAAATTTACTCTTTTTATGATGAATAAATTTTTTTTACTTCTAACTTCTTATAACCGAATCCTATTTAAAAAACAAGTTAAAAATACAATCAATATTTAAATGAAAAGTCAATTACAAAAATCACCTAAAAATTGGAAAATGAATATATCATAAAATAAGATAGAAATTTTTTTTATTTTAATACAATATTTTTGCGAATTTTGCCATCTTTATCGTGAATGATTTTAGTTAAACGTTTTCTGATATATTCTTATTATTATTTACAATGGCTTTTTTTTATATTTGTATTAGGAATTTTTATATTTAATTTAAATGACAAATACCATTTATTAACCATTGAAGAAAATTATGATACTAGTAAATAAAAAAAAACAATAAATAAATAGAAAAAATAAAATAAAAACAAAACATATGAAATGAAATAAGATCAAAATTAAAACAAACACGTTGAAAATAAAGGTAAAAATAGTACAAAGGATTAATATAAAAGATTGTATTATTTTTTTTTTTTCAAATAAAAAAAACCTAAATCTTTTATGTTCCATTCTTTTATCTTTTTTAAGTAATTTTTGAAGTTGATTTTTTGCTTAAATATTGAATGTATTTAACGGACAATTTTTATATAATTCTGTTAAAATCAGTCATAAAAAGAGGACAAAACTCCCAAAAAAATATTGTATTCATATTTAAATATTTTTGACACTTTTTACATATTTCATTATTTTTAATTTCTGAATGATTTTTAAATTTATTTTTTACTGAAATTTTGAATGTTTATAACAGTATTTTTATATACAAAACGTATACGACCTTTTAGCCTTCAATTTTACCTTGATTGTTTTTGAACGGAGATTTCTTCATAAAACTTTGCAATAAGAACATGTCAGTGAATGGTAAAGTAAAATCAGTCATCAAAAAGAGGGCAAAAATAAGAAAAATATCGTAATCAAATTGAATTTTTTTTTACTTTTAAAATATTTCATTTAATTTTTTTTTATGATTTCTAAATTGATTCTTGTCTTAAATCTTCAATTTTTATTTTTTTATTTTTGAAGTCGATGTTTAACATATATTGATTGTTTTCTAACGGAGATTTTTTTTATATAAAGTTGTTATAATATATCAGTAAACGATACTAAAATTATTCATCAATAAGAAGACAAACCCCCAAAATAATATTGTATACAAATTGAAATATTTTTGAAGCTGTTTCCTTATTTTATTTATTTTCTTTTTCTTAATGATTTTTTAAATTGATTTTCGACTGAAACCTTAAATGCTTTTAATTAGTATTTTTCATACATACTTCATTTATTTTTTATTTTTATAATGATTTTAAATTGATTTTTGTCTCAAATCATGAATTTTTTTTTTGTTGATTTTTGAAGTTGATTTTTTTACGTTTTTTTTTAAACTCGGTTATAAAAACATATCTGTAAAATTTAAACTAAATTCATTGATCATAAAGAGGGAAATTTTTCAAGAAAATATTGTATTCAAAATTGACATATTTTCTAAAAGTTTTTATGCAACAATTTTTTCCCTTTTTTTAGGTGATTTTTAAAGCTGATTTTTTACTTAAATATTGATTGTTTTTTACGGAGTTTTTTATATATATAATTCTGTTATAACAATATAACTGTAAACGTTAAACTAAAATTAGTCATCAAAAAGAGGGCAAAGCTCTCCCCAAAAATTGTATTGAAATTGAAATATTTTTTAATCTTTCCACATATTTCATTTATTTTCCGTCTCTTATTGATTTTTTAAATTTATTTTTGACTGAAATCTTGGCTGCCTTTATGCAAAACGTATGACATTTAGCCTTTAATTTTATCTGCGTTGTTTTTTTAACGGAGATATTTATCATAAAACTTTGTTATAAGAACATATCCTTAAAAGAGGGTAACTACGAAAAATATCGTAATCGATTTTTTTTTTACTTTTACATATTTCATTTATATTCCTTTTTTTATGATTTAAAATTATTATTATTATTATTATTATTATTATTATTATTATTATTATTATTATTATTATTATTATTATTATTATTATTATTATTATTATTATTTTGGTTGAATTTAAAGTCGATTTTTACATAAATATTGATTGATTTTTAACTGAGTTTTTTATATATATATATACACACACACACACACATATATATATATATATATATATATATATATATATATATATATATATATATATATATATATATATATGTATATATATATATATGTTATAATAATATATCAGTAAACGTCAAACTAAAATTAGTCATCAAAAAGAGGACAAAATCCCCAAAATATTTAGTATTCAAGCTGAAACAATTTGGAAAAATTTTACATATTTCATTTATTTTTCGAATCTTAATGATTTTTAATACTGATTTTCTACTGCAATCTTGAATGTTTTTAACAGTATTTTTATATACAAAACGTATATTAACACTTAGGCTCTAATTTTATCTTGATTGTTTTTACCTTAGATTTTTTCATAAAACATTGTTATTATAAGAATATATCCGTAAATGGTATAGTAAAATCAGTCATCAAAAGTAGGGCAAAACTACGAAAAATATCGCAAACAAATTGATTTTTTTTTTTTTTTTTTACTTTTTACATATTTCATTAACTTTTATTTTTTATGATTTTTAAATTGAATTTCGTCTTAAATCTTGAATGTTTTTAACGGTATGTTTTAATGAAAAAAATTATATGATTTTTAATTTAGGTACTGAATTCGTGAAGCATTATTTTTATCATAATAAATCATGTATACTTTTAGATTTAATTCTACTGAATAAAATTTTATTAAAATATATATGTAAATTTTTAAGAATGCAATAATAATAATAATAATAATAATAATAATAATAATAATAATAATAATAATAATAATAATAATAATAATAATAATAATAATAATAATAATAATAATAATTTAAAATAAAAAAATATGTACAAGGAAAAAAAATTCGATTACGATATCTGATTTTAGTTCACCTTTTAAGGATATATTCTTATAACAAAGTTTTATGAAAAAAATGTCCGGTAAAAAACAAAAGCTAAATGGTCATATACGTTTTTGCATATAAAAAATAATGATAAAAGCCATCAAGATTTCAGTCAAAAATCAATTTAGAAAATCATCAAGAAAAGGAAAATAAAGGAAATATATAGAGTTTCAAAAATATATTAATTTCAATACAATTTTTGAGGGGACTTTCGCTGTCTTCTTGATGACTAATTTTAGTTTACCGTTTACAGATATATTGTTATAACAGAATTATATATATAAAAACTCCATTAAAGAAAACAATCAATATTTAAGTAAAAAATCAAATTCAAAATCACCTAAAAATGGGGGAAAAATTGTTTGCCAAAAAACTTTTGGAAAATATGTCAATTTTTAATACAATATTTTTTGGGACATTTTCCCCCTTTTTGATCAATGAATTTAGTTTAACTTTTACATGTATATTCTTATAACCGAGTTTAAAAAAACGTTAAAAAATCAACTAAAAACATTCATGATTTAAGACAAAAATAAATTTAATAGCATTATAAAAAGAAAAAAATAAATGAAGTATGTATGAAAAATACTGATAAAAGCATTTAAGGTTTCAGTCAAAAATCAATTTAAAAAATCATTAAGAAAAGAAAATAAATGAAAGTTTCATAAACATTTCAATTTGAATAAAATATTTTTGTGGAGTTTTGCCTTCTTTTTTATGAATAATTTGAGTATCGTTTACTGATATATTATAACAACATTATATAAAAAAAAACTCCGTTAGAAAATAATCAATATATAAGTTAAAAATCGACTTCTAAAATCAACAAAAAATCATTCATGATTTAAGAAAAAAATCAATTTAAGAATCATTAAAAAAAGGAAAATAAATGATATATGTTAAAAGC
>JANJGK010000025.1:40421954-40424454 GCA_039081455.1 Macrobrachium rosenbergii
TATTTATTCATTTATTTATTTTTGTTTATTGTTCTTCATTTTTTATGTTTATTTATTTACTTTTATTTATTTAATTATTTTTATTTATTTATTCATTCATTTTTATTCATTTAATTTGATTTATTTTTTATTTTATTTCTTAATTTATTTTTATTTATTTATTTATTATTATTTCTTTATTATTTTTTTTGTTTATTTTTATTTATTTATTTTTTTATTTATTTATTGGTTTTCATTTATTTGTCTTCATTTTTTATGTTTTTTTTTATTTATTTTTTACATTATTTTCGGTTTTATTTTCTTATTTATTTATTTATTTATTTATTAATTTATTTATTTTTATTTTTTTTATTTTTTTCAATTATTTATTTATTTTTATTCATTTATTCATTTTTATTAATATATTAATTTTTTATTTTACTTATTTAATTTTTATTTATTTATTTATTTTTGTTTATTTGATATTGATTTATTTATTTTTTATACTTTTTATTTATTTATTTATATTTTTTTTATTTTTTTATTTTTATTTCATTATTTATTTTTATTTATTTTATTATTTTATTATTTTTATTAATTTATTTTCAATTATTTATATTTATTTATTTATATTCGTTTATTTTTAAATATTTATTTATTTTTAATTATTTATATATTTTTATTTATTTATTTATCTATTTATTTTTATTTATTTATTTATATTTAATTTATTTTTATTTATTTATATTTAATTTCTTTTTTTTATTTACTTATTTTTTATTTATTTATTTTCATTCATTTATTTTTATTAATTTTTATTTATTTATTTTTATTTTTTTATTTATTTTTATGTATTTATTTACAATTTATTTTTATTTATTTATTTATTTATTTTTATTTATTTATTTATTTTCACTTATTCATTTTCATTTTCATTTATTTATTTATTTTTGTTTATTAATTTTTATTTATTTATTTTGATTTATTTTTAATCATTTATTTTTTTAATTTATTTTTTATGTTTATTTATTTATTTATTTTTATTCATTTTTATGCCCATTATTTTCTATTTATTTTTAGTTTTATTATTGTTATTTGTTTATTTTTATGTATTCCCATTTATTTACTTATTTTTATTTGTGTATTTTTATTTATTTATTTTTTATTTATTTATTTATGTTCATTTATTTTTATTTATTTATTTATTTATTTTTATTTATTTATTTATTTTTATTCATTGATTTATTTTTATTTATCAATTTTTTTTCATTTTTATTTATTTACTTATTCTTATTTATTTCCTTATCTATTTTTACTTATTTATTTATTTTTTTATTTATTTTTTATTTTTTAAAATTTATTTACTTATATTATTCCTTTCTATTATTTTTACATTTATTTTCAACGTGTTTGTTTTAATTTTCATCTTATTTTATTTCACGTTTTGTTTTTATTTTTTTTATTTTTTTTATTTAATTATTGTTTTTTTTATTTACTTGTATCATAATTTTCTTTATTGGTAAATAAATGGTATTCATCATTTGATTAAACATAAAAATTACAAATACAAATAAAACAACAATGGTAAATAATAATAATATATCAGAAAACGTTGAACTAAAATCAGTCACGAAAAAGATGGCAAAATTCCCAAAAATATTGTAATCAAATTTTAGGTTTTTTTGCGTTTTATATGATATATTCATTTTACAATTTTTAGGTGATTTTTGAAATTGAATTTTCATTTAAAAATTGATTGTATTTTTAACTTTTTTTATATATAGGACTTGGTTACAAGAAGTTAAAAATTAAACTAAATTCATCCATCATAAAGAGAGCTAAATTCATAATAATATTGTATTCAAAATTGACATATTTTTCTAAAACTTTCATGTTACATTCTTATTAATTTTTTAGATCATTTTTGAAGTTGATTTTTTACTTGAATAAATAACTAAATATAAATAAAAAAAATAAATAATGAAAAACAAATAATTAAAAATGATTGTAAATAAACAAAAAAAATAATAAAATAAAAAGAATAATAAATAAGTATATAACACTTACTAAAAATAATTCAATAAGTTAAGAAAAATAAATGAAATTAAGATATATAAATAAAAGTAAGTAAAAGATAAATAATATGAACTGAATCCAAATAACTAATATATATGAAAATAATAAATAAAAATCAATAAAAATAAATTAAAATTAATGAAAGTAAACAATATAAATAAAAAAATCTAAATAAATAAAATGAAGTAAAACTAAGAAAATGCGTAAATTGAATGAAAAAAATCAACAATTAAATAAAATTAACAATAAACGATTAAAAATAAAGTTAATAAAAGGAAAATAAACAAAATAAAAATAAATAATTAAAAAAAATAAATAGATAAATAAAAAATAAATGAAAATAGATAAATAAAGATAGATAAATAAATAAAAATAAATGAAAAAAATAAAAATAAATAAAAAATAAGTAAATAAAAATAAATAAATGAATAAATGGAAAAATATT
>JANJGK010000025.1:40426954-40429454 GCA_039081455.1 Macrobrachium rosenbergii
CAACGTTTTCTGATATATTTTATTATTATTTACTATTGTTGTTGTATATTTGTATTTCTAATTTTTATATTTAATTCAAATGACAAATACCATTTATTTACCAATGAAGAAAATTATGATACAAGTAAGTAAAAAAAACAAACACAATAATTAAATAAAAAAATAAAAAAAAAAATAAAAACAAAACATATGAAATAAAATAAGATAAAAATTAAAACAAACGTGTTGAAAATAAATGTAAAAATAATACAAAGGATTAATATAAAAGATTGTATTATTCTTATTTTTTTTTTCAAATTGAAACAAACCTAAAGCTTCTATGTTTCATTCTTTTGTCTTTTCTATGTCATTTTTTAAAGTTAATTTTTTACTTTAATATTGAATGCTTTTAACGGACATTTTTTATATAATTCTGTTAAACTAAAATCAGTCATAAAAAGAGGACAAAAATCCCAAAAAATATTGTATTCAGATTTAAATATTTTCGACACTTTTTACATAATTCATTATTTTTAATTTCTGAATGATTTTTAAATTGATTTTTGACTGAAATCTTGAACGTTTATAACAGTATTTTTATATACAAAACATATATGACCTTTTAGCCTTGAATTTTACCTTGATTGTTTTTGAACGGAGATTTTTTCATAAAACCTTGCTAGAAGAACATATCAGTGAATGTTAAAGCAAAATCAGTCATCAAAAAGAGGGCAAAACTAAGAAAAATATCCTAATCAATTTGAATTTTTTTTTCTTCTAACATATATCATTTATTTTTCTTTTTTAATGATTTTTAATTGATTTTTGTCTTAAATCATGAATGTTTTCTTGTTGGTTTTTTTATTTCGATTTTTAACTTATATATTTATTGTTTTCTAACGGAGTTTTTTATATAATGTTGTTATAATATATCAGTAAACGATACTAAAATTATTTATCAAAAAGAGGGCAAAACTGCAAAAAAATATTGTATTCAAATTGAAATATTTTTGAAACTGTTTACATATTTTATTTATTTCCTTTTTCTTAATGATTTTTTAAATTGATTTTTGACTGAAACCCTAAATGCTTTTAATTAGTATTTTTCATACATACTTCATTTATTTTTTCTTTTTATAATGATTAAATTGATTTTTGTCTTAAATCATGGACTCTTTTTAGTTTATTTTTTAAGTTGATTTTTTAAACTCGGTTATAAGTATATATCTGTAAAAGTTAGACTAAATTCATTGATCATAAAGAGGGAAAATTTCCCAAAAATTATTGTATTCAAAATTGACATATTTTCTAAAAGTTTTTATGCAACAATTTTTTCCCCATTTTTTAGGTGATATTTGAAGTTGATTTTTTTACTTAAATATTGATTGTTTTTTATAGCGGAGTTTTTTATATGTAATTCTGTTATAATAAAATACCTGGAAACGGTAAACTAAAATTAGTCATCAAAAAGTGGACAAAACTCCCCCCAAAAATTGTATTGAAGTTGAAATATTTTTGAAACTTTCTACACATTTCATTTATTTTCCGTTTCTTAATGATTTTTTAAATTGATTTTTGACTGAAATCTTAACTGCTTTTATCAGTATTTTTATATGCAAAACGTATATGACCATTTAGCCTTCAATTTTATCTGCATTGTTTTTTAAAGGAGATTTTTGTTTATAAAGCTTTGTTATAAGAATATATCCTTAAAAGGTGAACTAAAATCAGTCTTCAAAAAGCGGGTAAAACTACGAAAAATATCGTAATCGAATTTTTTTTCCTTTTACATATTCCATTTATTTTCCTTTTTTTATGATATTATTATTATTATTATTATTATTATTATTATTATTATTATTATTATTATTATTATTATTATTATTATTATTATTATTATTATTATTATTATTATTATTATTAAAAATATTCAAGATTTCAGTCAAAAATCAATTTAAAAAATCATTAAGAATCGAAACATAAATAAAATATGTAAAATGTTTTAAAGTTATATCACTTTGAACGCCAAATATTTTGGGAATATTTTCCTCTTTTTGATGACTAATTTTAGTTTAACGTTTACTGATATATTATTATAATAGAGTTATATATATATAAAACTCCGTTAAAAACAATGAGTATTTAAGTAAAAAATCGACTTTAAATTCACCCAAAATAATAATAATAATAATAATAATAATAATAATAATAATAATAATAATAATAATAATAATAATAATAATAATAATAATAATAATAATAATAATAATAATAATTTGAAATCATAAAAAAGGAAAATAAATGAAATATGTAAATGTAAAAAAAAATTCGATTACAATATTTTTCGTAGTTTTGCCCTCTTTTTGAAGGATATATTCTTATAACAAAGTTTTATGAAAAAAATCTCCATTAAAAACAATGCAGATAGAATTAAATGCTAAATGGTCTTATATATGTTTTGCATATAAAAATATTGGTAAAAGCAGTCAAGGTTTCAGTCAAAAATCAATTTAAAAAATCA
>JANJGK010000025.1:40434454-40436954 GCA_039081455.1 Macrobrachium rosenbergii
ATTTATTTTCATTTATTTTTATTTATTTATTAATATTTATTTATTTATTTATTTTTATTTTTTTTTATTTTTGTGTTAATAATTTTTATTTAATTATTTATTTTTATTTTTATAATTATTTTTATTTATTTATTTCCATTTATTTTTATTTATTTATTTATTTTAATTTCTTTATTTTTTATTTATTTTTATATATTCATTTATTTTTATTTATCTATTTTGGTTTTTTATTTATTTATTTTTGTTTATTTTTATTTATTCATTTATTTATTTTTATTTATTTATGTTTAATCATTTATATTTATTTTCATTTATTTATTTTTTTTATTTATATATTTTTATTTATTTATTTTCATTTATTTTTTTTATTTACTTTCCATTTATTTATTTTTATTTATTTGTTTATTTTTTTTATTTATTTATTTATTCATTTTTATTTATTCATTTATTTATTTTCATTTATTTATTTATTTTTATTTATTTACTTATTTTTATCAATTTTTTTTATTTGTTTTCATTTATTTATTTATTTATTTTTATTTGTTTATTTAATTATTTATTTATTGTTGTCTATTTATTTATTTATTTATTTTTATTTATTTATTCAATTTTATTTATTTATATATTTATTTTTATTTATTTATTTTTTTTTATTTTTATTTGTTTATTTTTTCACTGATTTCTTTCATTTTAATTATTTATTTCTTTATTTATAGTTAGTTATTATTTTTATTATTTCATTTATTTTTATTTATTTTTATTTATTTTTATTTATTTATTTATTTTTATTTATTTATTTATTTTTATTTATTTTTATTTATTTATTTATTTTTATTTATTTATTTTCATTTATTTTATTTATTATTTATTTTTTATTTATCAATTTCTATTTATTTTTATTTATTTTTTATTTATTTTCATTATTTTTATTTATTTATTTATTTTTTTATTTATTTTAATTTATTTATTTATTTTATTTGTTTATTTCTTTTTATTTATTTTTATTTATTTATTTATTTTCATTTATTCATTTAAAGTAATTTTTAATCGTTAATTTTTATTTTTATTCATTTGTTGATTTTTAATTCTTTTTAGGTGTTTTCTTATTTTTATTTAGTTTTACTTAATATTATTTATTTAGTTTTATTTATTTTTATTTTTTACTTTTATTTATTTTAATTATTTTTATTGATTTTTATTTATTTATTTTCATACATACTAGTTATTTTGATTTAGTTCACATTATTTTTCATTTACTTACTTTTATTTATATAAATTAATTTAATTTATATTTCTTTAATTATTTATTTATTTTTAGTAAATGTTATACACTTACTTATTATATTTTTCATTTTATTATTTCTATTTTTTATTTGTTTTTTTTACATTCATTTTTATTTGTCTATTTTTTATTGATATTTATTTATTTATTCAAGTAAAAAATCAACTTCAAAAATTACCTAACAAAGGGCATAAGAATGTAACATGAAAGTTTTAGAAAAATATGTGAATCTTTAATATAATATTATTATGAATTTTGCTCTCATTATGATGGATGAATTTAGTTTAACTTTTAACTTCTTATAACCGAGACCTTTTTTTAAAAAAAAAGTTAAAAATACAATCAATATTTAAATGAAAAATCAATTTCAAAAATCACCTAAAAATTGGAAAATGAATATATCATATAAAAGGGTGAAGAAAAATAAATTTTAATACAATATTTTTGGGTATTTTGCCATCTTTTTCGTGAATGATTTTAGTTCAACGTTTTCTGATATATTCTTATTACTATTTACCATTGTTGTTTTATGTTTGTATTTGTAATTTTTATATTTAATTCAAATGGCAAATACCAATGAAGAAAATTATGATACAAGTAAATAAAAAAAACAAAAACAATAATTAAAAAACTAAATAAAATCGTAAAAAAAAACATGAAATGAAATAAGACGAAAATTATAACAAGCACGTTGAAACCAAATGCAAAAATAATACAAACGATTAATATAAAAGATTGTATTATTCTTAATTTTTTTTTCAAATTAAAATGAACCTAAAGCTTTTATCTTTCATTCTTTTGTCTTTTTTAAAGAAATTTTTGAAGATGATTTTTTACTTAAATATTGAATATTTTTAAGAAAATTTATTTATATAATTCCGTTTAACTAAAATCATTCATAAAAATATAAAAATATATAAATAATTAAAATAAATTAAATAAAAAAATTAAATATATAAATAAAAATAATGAATAAATAAATGAAAATAAAAAATAAATGAAAAAAATAAACAAATAAAAATAAATGAAAATAAATGAATAAAAACAAATAAATAAATAAGAAAAAAAATAAATAAATATAAAACTAAATAAATAAATAAAAATAAATCAATAATTAAAAATACATAAATTAATAAATAAAAATAAATGAAAATAAATAAATAAGATAAAATTCTAAATAAAAATAAACAAATAAATAAATAAAAATAAAAAAATTAT
>JANJGK010000025.1:40464454-40476954 GCA_039081455.1 Macrobrachium rosenbergii
TATTTATTTTTATTTATTTTTATTTTTTTTTATTTTTATATATTGTCTGTATGTGTTAAGTTTAACGTAAATTAATTTTTTTGAATAAGTCACTTTGGCAGTAATTTTTTTTTTGGAATGTAATGACCCTGTTTCCTCCTCCCTGACATTTCTGACTTGTATAGTTTTAATTACAATGAGCTTGTTTTATTTTCACATGTGGTGTTGGCTTCTCATCCGGAGCTGTATTCGGCGCTGTCTCGCCAGGTCTGGGTCAGTCGTTTCTGGACCTTTAGCATTGTGAGGGCTTGACTTATTTTGGGATTATCTCTGGATTACGAGATCTGCCTTTCTTCAGTTCCTGCTGCTGACCTCCTTTGAGAGATTGTTTATTCTTCAGTCTGCGCCGTTGGTTCAGTTATTTTGCCAAGGGGACCTCTCTGCCAACTGGTAAGGTATGATTACCTGTCAGACAGCCGTGTCCATTGATTGTCTTGCGACGTTAAAGTGATTTACTCTTCAGTCTGCGCCCTTGGCCCAGTTATTTACGTTTGGTAAGGTCTTAGGAATATATATTATTCCCCTCGACCCGTGATTTGAAGGCTATGTTTGCCACTACCACCATTTAGAGCTAACTTAAGGGAAGCAATTTATTTTTCGTTAGTGATAAATATTTAGTGTGTAATAAGTTAGGTTATTCTGACTTTTCGGCATTCTATTACTTTCAGGGCCCTCTCTTTAAAGTGTAATTGCATAGTGTGTCTTAATTTGGTGTAAGTGTGTTTGTTATTCGATGTTTTCAGTGTGTGGTTGATTTTTGTGTTTATTTAATGTATTTTGTAAGAGGCTCAGTGGTCATTTCTTTCTAAAAGTTTGTATTAAATATTAACCTTTTCCGATCAGACCTACTTGCGGGGGCCGAGACAGCCAGCTACAACCAGTATCATCACCATAGCTGTGATCATTTTTATTCATCCACGAAAAACTATTAAATCTCCATTAGTTTTTGTTTTCGGTACATAAATCATAGATAATTTTAAAGGATAAAAACTGCCCTATCACATTTCATTAATTTCAAGACTAATAAACTGTATATTTGTTACAAGTGATAAAAATACAGAGGAAGTTTGCCAAAGAGACAAGAATTTTCCACGATGCTTTTCAAACTATGAAAGAAATGGACACAAATTCTTTATATTTTTCGTTGCTTACAGTAGTGTCTTATCAATCAGGCCCTTTAGAAAACAATTTTAAAAAATTAACACCCATATCATTATAAACAAAGGAATAATGTTCAAATCTTTTCGAACTTTGATGAAGTACTGTGAAGGGGCTTTGTTTTTGTTCGTATTTGGCCGTGTTCTTTCTGTCACTAATAAGCAAGCGCTCCCAGTACAGGAAGGATTATTAGGCGTTGCCACTTTTCTCTTTCGTGGAGTAGTCGACGTTGATATAAATTTCATATTCGTAAACCGTGTGAGTAACATGTAATTTCTAATATCCAGTTTCTGGTTTGCATTTTGAAATTTGCAAAAAATGCACTGATAACTGCAAATTTGATTATCTTTCTATAGTAGTGGTTTGATGTGGCATACGGACATTCCAATACAGATTACCAATCGAGGTCAGGTCCCACACCAAATTGTCCGAATGCGATATAGTAAGTTTCTGTTTATGAATTTTGGCCAACAATGTATCTGTTCATTGTTTACCCCACTTTTCATTTAGTATTTGTTTTCATATAAAATTCATTCTTAGGAATTGTCTATCAAGGAAATTTTATACCAGTATAGAACTGCCATTAATAATTATTACGACCATTGAATAAATAATAATTACTATAATGGTTACTATTTTTAATTCCTTGCTGTTTTTTTAGATGGCTAAATATATCATAAAAATAATTGAATGCGCTCAGTTTTTAGGTAAAAGCTGGAGTCCTTTCTGCTAAACGGTATCCCAGATTCATTTGATCAATACAGTCATCTGTGGAGCGTCACTATATTGTGATCGAAAATAATGAGTTGGCTGAAGAGGACCGTTGCGCAAACGGTCGAAAGCTCCCGTGTTTTTATCCCCTTTTTTGTATATTTTTGTATCTTAAAATATACAATTTAAAAATTATATTATTGTGGCTTTTTTACTCAATACAGTCATCACCAATACATACAAAGTGAAATGACTGAGGCTACTTTTGTAGCCAATCTTCTAACCGGTAAACCACCTGGTCAGTTTTCCACATGACATTGAGAAGAAAAAGGATTACATCTAATCCGGGTGGGGCAGCGTATTTACAGGCTTATAAGGCTTATAACCACTGTTGGTAAACAACTAACTGCGATGCACATGTATTGTTTATTTACTGGGAGTTATATCAGTCGAAATTCATCATTATATTACATGGTCATTAAATATTGAATCCTTACTTTCCCCACTGTCAGCATTCCACTATGATTTCCAAAGAAATAATGGTTAGTAAAAGATATATATGTATGTATATATATATATATATATATATATATATATATATATATATATATATATATATATATATATATATATATATATATATATATATATCCATAAAAGCACTTTGAAATACCGTCGCGTATACTAAACACATAATAATTATAAAGTATAAAACGGGAAAGTGAACTGAAGAGTTCAGTACGACAGAGATTATAACAAACTACCCTTTCCGAATTGGTTAGCTCTCTCTCTCTCTCTCTCTCTCTCTCTCTCTCTCTCTCTCTCTCTCTCTCTCTCTCTCTCTCTCTCTCTCCGAGTTTGTAACGTTGTGGCATATTTGTTTTTGTTGCTTTTATCTATTTGTCTATATAACGCATACTTTTTCTCTTGACATTACAAATGAGAGGGAAAAGGTATTAGGTCATTCCTAAATATGCTATAAGAATATTTATTTATATAACACAAAATCTCAGACAAAAAGACTTGTGCTTCCGTACGAAAACAAATAATGTGATGACAGGTAACGCTAAGAACGGAACAACAAAAGAAAGACCCCATGACGACACCACACCTGGACAACGCACTCGCGGAATAAGTCACAGGTCAAGAATGTCACGAAGGGAGGGCGAGGAAGGCCACCCGTGACCTTGAGGATAATGATAAAGGATTTACATACTTCATCGCTTGGATGTGCTCGGAAAGGGCGCAGTATAGCATCCTTATACCTAGTACGTTCATTATTTACTACTAATAAACATTTCGTGCGTAATTCATATGTACTTAAAATTAAAATCAAACTACCTATATATATGTGTATATAATAAATATAACTATATACAAACATATATATATATATATATATATATATATATATATATATATATATATATATATATATATATATATATATATATATATATATATATGTGTGTGTGTGTGTGTGTGTGTGTGTGTGAATCATAGATAAATATATATATAATTATCTATATTATATCTATATATATATATATATATATATATATATATATATATATATATATATATATATATATATATATATATATATATATACATATATAGTTATGTTTATTACATACACATATATATAGGTAGTTTGATTTTAATTTTAAGTACATATGAATTATGCACGAAATGTTTATTAGTAGTAAATAATGAACGTACTAGGTATAAGGATGCTATACTGTGCCCTTTCCGAGCACATCCAAGCGATGAAGTATGTAAATCCTTTATCATTATCCTCAAGGTCACGGGTGGCCTTCCTCGCCCTCCCTTCGTGACATTCTTGACCTGTGACTTATTCCGCGAGTGCGTTGTCCAGGTGTGGTGTCGTCATGGGGTCTTTCTTTTGTTGTTCCGTTCTTAGCGTTACCTGTCATCACATTATTTGTTTTCGTACGGAAGCACAAGTCTTTTTGTCTGTGATTTTGTGTTATATAAATAAATATTCTTATAGCATATTTAGGAATGACCTAATACCTTTTCCCTCTCATTTGTAATGTCAAGAGAAAAAATATGCGTTATATAGACAAATAGATAAAAGCAACAAAAATAAATATGCCACAACGCTACAAACTCAGAGAGAGAGAGAGAGAGAGAGAGAGAGAGAGAGAGAGAGAGAGAGAGAGAGAGAGAGAGAGAGAGAGAGAGAGAGAGCCAACCAATTCGGAAAGGGTAGTTTGTTGTAATCTCTGTCGTACTGAACTCTTCGGTTCACTTTACCGTTTTATACTTTATTATTATTATATGTTCATTATACGTGACGTTATTTCAAAGTACTTTTTTGGATTTATCCCAAGAAATGACGATTCTTTATTTTCTGGGACAGGTAATAAATCCCTCGTATAAATCATACCTATTTTTTTTTCTTTACAATATTGACCATAATATATATCGAAGATGGAGTTTAATTCTTTGTAGCCAAAGGCCAGAATTATACGCAACTATGATCTCGAGACACTGAATTTACTCGTAACTTGAAAAAAAACATGATGAGAAGTATAACTTGAAAAAGCAACATGATGAGGATTCATTAATAATGTGGTCGTTGCTTACTGTTTATAAAATTGGAGGATGAAAAAAGAGAGGTATTTTGTAAATATAGGTCAAAGTAGCGACCAACGTACATACATGCAAACAATGCACGTGTGTAGGTGGCTAAGGGTGTTATTTATAAAGTGAGGTGACATAGTAAGTGAGAGTTAAAAGAATACTATATATGCAAATTTTGTTTTCATATATAATAATAACAGAAAATTTTCTTTGTAATGAATGTTTGCAAATTCAGGTCTTGTTGTTTTAGTGCCTTAATTTTAGTATTCAGACTTATTCTGTAGCCATTTTTTGTCAGTGATAGAACTGCCTAGGAAGTAGCAAAATATCTTACTCGACCACACGTGGGTAAGAAAGAGAGAACACCATAAATAGGCTGCAGGGGGTCGCATGGGTTCTTGACCGCTCCCAGCTTACCCGTATCCTGAGGGTATGTCCTCCAGGGCATTAGCTCAATTCTATGGGCTTCAGATTATAGATGGCATACTGTTTGGAGAAAGGTCATAAGGTAAAAGCAAGTTAGATTACCAAAAGATTATTCTCCAAAAGGGACTGCAGTCAGGAAAAATAAAACCCACGATATAAACAAAACATGAAAGTGTTATTGAAAAAGTAAACAAATACTCAGAGAAACCAGAAAATTAAAACTATCAGGTTCCATACTTATCACTGACTAATCTATTCATGAATGATTTGATTTTAAAAAGTCGTAATGTTTGATTTGATAGCCTTTTTGTATGTGGTTATGATACGATTTCATGTTAGACGAAATTCTTCTCAAATTTGTTCATAATTCAGTTTTGTGAAGTTTCATTTTTTTTTTCTTTGTACCAAAATATGTAAATTTTTATTTTATACTGATTTTTTCTAGTACCATCAGAGGGGGTTAATTTGAAAGATTAACTGTTGTTTTTATACAATTTTATTTTATACAACTTTCATTACATAAAAATCCTATGCGATTTTTTTGCATTGTAATACATCAATCATATTTCACCTTGTAGTCAATTTTTGAATGATATGCTTTGAAACATTCATTTGGGTGTAATCCAGGTTGAAGAGTGCATGTTTCACAATAGTAAGCGGTCTCTTTTCTGCCGCCGGGGCCTCTGCGATAGCTGCAAACAGCACATTCTCGACAACGATTGTTAGGAATCTTGTTGATCATATGTGTTTTGCCGTTGAGTCTCTCGGGTACGCAATTTTCGTTCACATGAACACTTTTTCGGAAATTCTTATTGCGAATTCTTCCTACTAACTGTTCACAAAGTGACTTCCTGTAATTAGCGTGGCTGAGTACTTTCTTATTCTCCTCCTTCATGTGAATTTTATAAAGAATATAACTATTGACGACCGCCACTTCAAGAACAAAAAAGTATAACTTCCTCCACCATTTCAGTGATTTCTGTAAAAACGCATATGATGAGCAATAATGATCGGCGCGATCAATTCCACCCATATTGGCCACATATTCACATATTCACATAATGCGGGTATTGAATTTGTGTTTCGGATTTCCGAGTTGGTCAGTCGTCTCTTTCCCATAGTAAGGGATGAGTGATAGTATGTAACCAGTCTTCGAACAGGCAATATCATAGACGCGAATTCCCCATTTTTTTGGTTTTCCAGGTGCATACATCTTGAACGCCACACGTCCTTTGAATAAAACCATGGATTCATCCGCCGAAAGGGTTGCACCTGGACGGTAGAATTGTAAAAAACGTTTGGTAACGTAATCGAGTACGTTTTTTACTTTAGAACTCCTAGTCACTCTATTTATGTTATCAGAAGATGAAGACACATGAAAGGCCCAGAATATTTGATGAAAACGCTTTCTTGTAAATATACACTTTGCAAATAATGGCGAATTTACCAGTCGTGCGCTGAATACATCTACGGTAGTGATTTTACGTAACATCGCAATGGACATTAGCACTCCATGGAAAGCCATCATTTCTTCTGCCGTAACATCTTTCCAGTCATTCCAAATAGAATATTTTCGAAGTGGGCGACATGCATTGATCTTTGCCATGGCATATTTATTTGTTTCGTTAGCGAGTGACTGAAAAAGTTCTAATGTAAAAAACAAGAAAAAAAAATCAAGGGGAGAATTTAGTGTTTTTTCTGGTTTCACAAACTGCTGCTTACCGGTGAAACTGAAGTTTGGAAGATCATGAATTTCTTCATTGTAGATTTCCCACTCATCATCGTCACTATCATCTGTCATTTCGACCGAATTGCCCTCTCTTGCGTTATCATTCTCGTCATCACTATCAATACCACTCGGCTCTGGATCGTACAGAATTTCTTCTTCAAAGGACGCATTCTCTTCATCTGCCTGATCGGAATCGGACGAGTTGTCGCTGACATCGTCGGGCAGCACCTCGTTACAAGACGCCTCTTCATTTTCCGTATCTCCATCCCATGATATTATAGAATCACCTTCCGATGGACATTCAAAGAGATATTCAAGAATTTCTTCGTCATTGCGAAAACGTTTCGCTGAAGCCATGAGTTCGTGAGTAAGTTTACAAAAGACCAAATTACACGGGCAAACATCAAACAGCGGAGCGCGAGAAACGGCAGACGTAGCTTACTGAACGAAGCCTCCCGGTCGACTATGGCGGTTTATTGTACTTGGGTTCTTTATATGCGTTTCGAAAGAGAAATCAGGAGATTTACCTGAGGATTATCAAGTATAAATATGGGCAATTCTCCTGAGAGACATTGTAGATCGTAAATCTCAGATTTTATCTCTGTATGACATTCCCAAGCTTTAGGATTAAATAAAGATTATTGATAACGTGGTTGGCCGAGCTATACTCGGACATTGTAGTGGAACGCTTGTTTCCCTTTGGCCGAGTTAAGATTTTATTTTCAGTTTTTCTTTATCCTCTTTGATTCCATCTCTGTACACTCTGTTGCGGCCATTCCACCTATTGTGGACTTGGTCGTTAGTGACTTTATTAGTATTTTAAGAGACTTGTGTATGTTTGATGGGCGTGGGCCCATAACAATATACATCTATTTTTTATTTATTTATTTTTTTTATTTATTTTTATTTTTATTTATTTATTTTCTTTTATTTTTATTTATTTACTTTTATTTATTTTATTATTTTTATTACTTTATTTATTTTTATTAATTTTTATTTATTTATTTACTTTTATTTATTTATTTTCATTTATTTTTGTTTATTTTTATTTATTTATTTTTATTTATAAATTTTTTTATTTATTTTTTTAATTTTTCCATTTTTTATTTATTTAATTATTAGTATTTATTTATTTTTATTTATTTATGTATTTTAATTTATTTTCATTTATTTTCATTTTTTTATTTTCTATTTATCTATTTTTATTTATTTTTATTTATTTATTTGTTTTTATTCTATTTTTATTTATTTGTTTCCATTTATTTTTCTTTATATATTTGTATTTATTTATTTTTATTTATTTTTTTATTTATTTATTTTTGTTTCTTTTTATTACTTTTTTAATTATTTATTTTATTTTATATATTATTTTATTTTTATTTATTAATTTAATTATTTTATTTATTTATTTATTTTTATTTATTTATTCATTTTCATTTATTTTTATTTATTTATCTATTTTTATTTATTCAATTTTAATTATTAATTTTTTATTTTTTATTTTCATTGATTTTAATTTATTTAGTTATTTTTATTTTTTATTTTTTTATTTATATATTTTTATATATTCAGCTATTTATTTTTAGTTATTTATTTTTTTATTTATTTATTTTTATTTATTTAATTATTTTTATTTATTTTTTTATTTAATTGTATTTATTTATTTTTTTTATTTTTATTTATTTAATTTCATTTATTTTCATTTCTTTATTTTTTTTATTTTTATTTATTTAATTTCATTTAGGTTTATTTACTAATTTTTATTTTTTATTTATTTTATTTTTTGTTTATTGTTATTTCTTCATCATTTTTTAAAATTATTTTTATTTATTTATTTTTATTTATTTTTCTTTATTTATTTATTTTTATTTCCTAAGTTTTTTATTTAATTATTTTTTATTTATTTTTCATTTTTTATTTTATTTTTAATTATTTATTTATTTATTTATTTATTTATTTATTTACTTATTTATGTATTTATTTCTTTATTTACTTTTTTTCATTAATTATTTATTTATTTATTTATTTACTTTTTTTTCATTTATTTATTTATTTATTTATTTATTTATGTATTTATTTATTTATTTATTTATTTCCTTTTTTTCATTTATTTGTTTATTTTTATTTATTGATTGATTCCTTTATTAATATATTCAATTTTTTTTATTTGTTTATTTATTTTTATTTATTTATCTATTTTTGTTAATTTATTAATTTTTATTTATTTTTTTCTTGTTTATTTATTTTTACTTATTTATTTATTTTTATTTATTTATTATTATTTATTTTTTATTTTTTATTGATTTATTTTTATGTATTTATTTATTTTCATTTATTTTCATTTATTTATTTATTTATTTTTTATTTGTTTATGTATTTATTTCAATTTATTTAATTTTGTTTACTCTTTTTTTATTTATTTATTTTTTTATTTATTAATTTATTTTTATTAATATATTTTTTTATTTTTATTTTTTTAATTTATTTATTTTCATTTATTTATGTTTATTTATTTTCAATTATTAATTTGTATTTATTTTTTATTTATTTATTATTTTATTTCTTTAATTCTTTTAATTTATTTTATTTTATTTATTTATTTTTATTTATTTATTTTTATTTATTTATTTCCATTTATTTTTATTTATTTATTTATTTTTATTTTTTTTATTTATTTATTTTCTCTTATTTTTTTTATTTTTATTTATTGATTACTTTTTTATTTATTTTCATGTATTTATTTATGTCTATTTATTTATTTTCATTTATTTATTTTTCTATATTTATTTTTTTTATTTATTTACTTATTTTTATTAATTTATTTTTATTCATTTTTTATTCTTATTTATTTACTAATTTTCATTTATTCATTTTAATTTATTTTTATTTATTTATACATTTATTAATTTTTATTTATTTATTTGTTTCTATTTATTTATTTTTTTTATTTTCTTAATTATCATTATTTATTTTTATTTATTTATTTGTTCATTTATTTTTTATTTCTTTATTTTTATTTATTTACTCATTTATTTTTATTTATTTATTTATTTACTCTTTGTTATTTATTTTTACCTATTTATTTTTGTTTATTTAATTATATATTTTTATTTTTTATTTAATTATATATTTTTACTTATTTATTTATTTTTATTTATATATTTTCACTTATTTATTTATTTTTATTTAATTATTTATTATTTGTTTATTTTATTTATTTAATTATTTTTATTTATTTATTTATTTTTATTTTTATTTATTTATCTATTCTTTTATTTATTTTATTTATTAATTTTCATTTATTTTTTATTTATTTAATTATTTATTTTTATTGATTTTTATTTATATATTTTTATTTTTTTATTTTTATTTATTTATTTATTTTTATTTATTGATTTTTTCTAATTATTTTTATTTATTTTTTTCTTGATTTTTATTTATTTATTTATTTTTATTTATTTATTTTCATTCATTTCTATTTATTTATTTATTTTTAGGTATTTATTTATTTTTGTTTTTTATCTTTAATTATTTATTTTTATTTATATATTTATTTTTAGTTATTAATCAATATTATTTATTGATTATTTTTATTTATTTATTTATTTTTTGTTCATTTATTTTTATTTAATTATTAATTTTTGTTCATTTATTTATTTTTTGAGTATTTATTTGTGTTTATTTTATATTCTTTTTTATTTATATTTATTTATTTATTGTTATTTATTTTTTTTATTTATTTTTATATATTTATTTTATTTTCATTTATTTTCATTTATTTATTAATTTATTTTTCTTTATTTATTTATTTATTTTTATTTGTTTTTTTATTTGCTTCTATTCATTTATTTTTATATGTTTATTTATTTTTATTTGTTATTTTATTTTTTATTATATATTTTTATTTATTAATTTATTTTTACTTTTTTGTTTATTTTTACTTATTTTATTTATTTATTTTCATTTATTTTTATTTATTTTTTCTATATATTTATTTATTTATAATTATTTATTTATTTTTATTTATTCATTTATTTATTTTTAATAATTTATTTTTTTATTTATTTTTTATTCAGTTTTTTACTTTATTTATTTAGTTATTTTTTATTTATTTTTATTTATTTATTTTTCATTCATTTATCTTTATTTGTTTTTATTTATTTATTAATTTTTACTTATTTTTAATTATTTATTTATTACTATTTATTTATTTTTATTTATTTTTGTTTAATTTTTTTATTTATTTCCTTTTTTATTTATTATTTATTTTCCATTTATTAATTTTTATCTATTTTTATTTATTTTTATTTATTTCTTTATTTTCATTTATTTATTTTCAATTTATTTTTTTATTTTTAATTTTATTTATTATTTTGATTTATTTTTATTTATTTTTTATTTTTATTTATATATTTTCATTTATTTTTACTTATTTATTTTTATTCATTTATTTTTCTTTATTTTTTTATTTTTATTTATTTATTTATTTTTATCTATTTACTTATTCTTATTTATTTTTATGTATTTTTATTTTATTTATTTATTTATTTACTTTTAGATTTTTATTTCAATTTATTCTCATTTATATATTTATCTATTTTAATTTATTTATGTATTTTTATTAATTTTTTTATTTTTATTTTTTCATTTATTATTATTTATATATTTAAATTTATTTACTTATTTTTGCTTACTTATTTTCATTTCTTTTTATTTATTTATTTATTTATTTATTTTATTTATTTATTTATTTTATTTTTTGTTTTATTTTTTATGTATTTTTTTTATTTTTGTATCTATTTATTTTATTTTTATTTATTTTCCTATTTTCATTTATTTATTTATTTTTTTTGTATATTTAATTTATATTTATAAATATTTTTATTTATTTTTTCTTTTATTTTCATTCATTTATTTACTCAGGAATAATACATTCTTTTTTATTAATCCTTTGCATTATTCTTACATTTATTTTCAACGTGCTTGTTTTAATTTTCAACTTATTTCATTTCATATGTTTTGTTGTGATTTTAATTCATTTTTTTTATTTAATTTTTTGTTTTTGTTTTTTATTTACTTGTATCATAATTTTATTCATTGGTAAATAAATGGTATTTGTCATTTGAATTAAATAAAAAAATTACAAACACAAATTTAAAGCAACAATGGTAAATGATAATAAGAATATATCAGAAAATGTTGAACTTAAATCATTAATGAAAAAGAGGGAAAATTCCCCCCAAAATTGTATTAAAATTTAAATTTTTTTTAGCTCTTTATATGATATATTCATTTCCAATTTTTAGGTGATTTTTTAAAGTAATTTTTCATTTAAATATTAATTGTGCATTTAACATTTTTTTTGTATAATGGGACTCGTTTATAAGAAGTTAAAAGGTAAACTAAATTCATCCATAATAAAGGGAGCAAAATTCATAATAAAATTGTAATCAAAATGTAACTTTCATGTTACATTCTTATTTCTTTTTTTAGGTCATTTTTGAAGTTGATTTTTTCCCTGAATAAATAAATAAATATGAATAAAAATAAACAATTAAAATTAAATAAATAAAAAAATGTAAATGAACAAATAAAATGAATAAGAATAATAAAGAAAAGTATATAACATTTACTAAAAATGAATCAATAAATAAAGAAAAATAAATAAAATAAAGACATATATATAAAAGTAAGTAAATGAAAAATAATATGAACTAAATCAAAATAACTACTAGGTATGAAAATAAATAAATAAAAATCAATAAAAATATATTAAAATAAATGAAAGTAAAAATAAAAATATAAATAAATAACATTAAATAAAACT
>JANJGK010000025.1:40486954-40489454 GCA_039081455.1 Macrobrachium rosenbergii
ATAAAAATAAATAAATAAATAAAAATAAACAAATAAATAAATAAAAATTAATACAAATAAATAAATAACAAAAAATAAATAAAAATAAATAAATTAAAATAAATGAAAATAAATGAATAAAGATAAATATATAAATAAATAATAATAAATAAATAAATAGATAAAAAAATATAAAATAATACAAAAAAATATACAAATAAAAATAGATAAATCAAAGGAAATAAATAAATAAAAATAAAAATAAATAAATAAAAATATAATGAATAAGTATATAACATTTACTAAAAATAAATCAATAAATAAAGAAAAATAAATGAAATTAAGATATATAAATAGAAGTAAGTAAATGAAAAATAATATGAACTAAATCAAAATAACTAATAAGTATGAAATTAAATAAATAAAGATAAATGAAATTAAATTAAAATAAATGAAAGAAAAAAAATAAAAATAAATAAATCTAAATAAATAAAATTAAGTAAAACTAAATAAATAATAAGAAAATGCCTATAAAGAATAAAAAATCAACAAATGAATAAAAATCAAAATACACGATTAAAAATAAAGTGAAATAAATAAATGAAAATAAATGAATAAAAATAAATAGATTAATAAATAAAAATAAAAAAAGAAACAAATAAATAAAATAAATAAATATATAAATAAGAATAAATAAAAATAAAAAATCAAAAATAAATAAAAAAAATAAAAATGAATAAATAAAAATAAAAAATAAATAAATAGAAATAAATAAATAAATAAAAATAAATAAAGAAATAAAAATTAAATAAATAGATAATAAATTATTAAAAATAAATGAAAATAAATAAATAAAATATATAAATATATAAAAAAAGTAAAAAGATATAGATAAATATATAAAAAAATAAAAAAATAATTAAAAACAAATAAAATAAATAAATATAAATAAATAATTAAAAATAAATGAATAAAAAACAAATAAAAATAAATAAAGAAATTAAAATTAAAAAATAAATAAAAATAAATAAAAATAAATAAATAAATAAAGATAAGTGAATAAATAAATAAAAATGAAAAATAAATGAATAAAAATAAATTAATACAAACAAATAAATAAAAAAATAAATGAATAAAAATAAACAAAAATAAATAACGAAAAAAAAAAAATCAATGAAAACAAATAAATAAAAATAAATAAATGAAAAATAATAAATAAATAACTAAATACAAAAAATAAAAAAATGCATAGAAGTAAATAAATAAAAAAATAAATAAATAAAAATAAATAAAAATAAAAAATAAACAAATAAATAAAAATAAATAAATAAATAAACATAACTAAAATAAATAATAAATAAATAGAAAAAAGAAAAAAAAAATAAAAATTAATATATAAAAATGAATAAATAAAAATAAATAAAGAAAAAAAAAATAAATATCAAAAGATAAATAAATGAATTAAAATTAATATATTAAAATTAATAAAAAAACAATAAATAAGTAGATAAAAATAAATATATAAAATTAAATAAAAAAAATAAATGAAAATAAATAAAAATATAAAAAAATAAATAAGAATAAATAGATAAAGAAAAATACATAAATAAAATTTAATAAAAAATAAATGTAGAAAATGCATAAAAATAATTAAATAAATAAATAAAAATAAAGAAAAATAAATAAATAAAAATAATTGAAAATAAATGAATAAAAATATAAGAATAAATATAAATAAATAAATATGAATAAATAAACAAAAATAAATAGATAAATAATAACAAAATAAATAAATAAGATTAATTAAAAAAATAAAAATAAATATATGAATAAAAATAAATAAATAACAATAAATGAAAATAAATAAATAAAAATAAATAAATAAATATTCTATTATAAAAATATAAAAATAAATTAATAATTAAAAATAAATAGATAAATAAATAAAAATTAATAAAAATAAATAAAAATAAATAATTAAATAAAAATAAATAAATAATAAATAAAAAAATTAATAAATAAAAATAAATAAAAAAGAATAAAAATAAAAGATAAATAAATAACTAAAAATAAAAGAATAAAAATAAATGAAAATAAATTAATAAAAATAAATAAAAAAATAAATAAATAAAAAAATAAATAATAGATAAATATATAAATAAATAAATAAATAAAAATAAGTAAATAAAAATTAATAAATAAATAAAAATAATATAAATAAAAAAAATAAAAGAAATAAATAGGAATAAATATTTAAATAAAAATATGTTTATAAATAAAAATAGATAAATAAATTATAAATAAAAATAAATAAATAAATAAAAAGAGATAAATAAAAATAAATAAAAAATAAAAAAAATAAATAATAATAAATGAAAATAAATAAATAAAAATAAATAAATAAATAAAATTATTTAAGAAGAAATAAATACATAAAAACAAATAAAAAATAAAAATAAATAATCAGATAAATAAATAAAAATAAATAAATTAATTAATTAATAAAAATAAATAAATAAAT
>JANJGK010000025.1:40494454-40511954 GCA_039081455.1 Macrobrachium rosenbergii
ATAATTAAATAAATATATAACAATAAATAAATAAATAGAAATAAAAAAATAAAAAATAAATGAATAAAAATAAATAAAAATATAATTAAATAAAAATAAAAATAAATAAAAACAAATAAATAAATAAAAATAACAAATCAATAAATAAAAATAATTAAATAAAAATAAGTTAACAAAAATGATAAATAAAAATAAATAAATAAAAATAAATGAAAATAAATAAATAGAAATAAATAAATGAATAAATGAAAAAAATGAAAATTATTAAATAAAAATAAATAAATGATAAATAAATAAATAAATAAAATTAAATAAAAAATAAACATAAATCAATAAAAAATAACTAACAAAAAAAATTAAAATAAATAAATAAAAATAGATATGTAAATAAATTAAAGTAAACAAAAATAAATAAATAAATTAATAAAAATATATTAATAAAGATAAACAAATAAATAAAAATAAATAAGTAAATAAATAAATAAAAATAAAACAAAAAAATGAATATAAATAAATTAATAAAAATAAAATAATAATACAAAAAATATATAAATAAAAAAATAAATGAAAATAAGTAAATAAAATTAAATAAATTAAAAAATAAATAAATAAATAAAAATAAATAAATAAGTGAAAATAAATAAAAACAAATAAAAATAAATGAATTAAAAATAAATAAATAAATAACATTAAATTAAGTAAAAAAAAGTAAATAAATAAAAATTAAAAAATTAAAATAAATAATAATTAAAAAAGATAAAAATAATATAAAAAAGTGAAAAAAATTAGTAAATAAACATAAATAAATATATAAATAAAAATAAATAAAATTGAATAAAAATAAATAAATAAATAAAAATGAATGAAAATAAATAAATAAATAAAAATAAAGAAATATATAAAAATATATAAATAAATAAATGAAAATAAATGAAAAAAATTAAATAAAATAAATCAATGAATGTAAATAAATATATAAAAATAGATAAATAAAAACAAATAAATAAAAAAATAAATACATGAATATAAATAAGTAAATAAATGAAAAAAATTAATAAATAAGTATAAATAACAAAATATAAATAAATAGATATATAAATAAAATAAATAAATAAATAAATAAATAAATAAATAAATAAATAAATAAACAAATAAATAAATAAATAAATAAATAAAAAAAATTTCAAAAAATAAAAAACTAATACATAAATAAAAAAGATAAAAAAGAAATACGAAAATAAAAAACAAATAAATAAAAATAAATAAATAAATAAAAAAAACTAATAATTAAAAATAAATAGATAAACAAATACAAATAAATAAAAAATAAAAAAATAAATAAATAAAAAATAAATAAATACATTAAAGTTTATAAATAAAAATGAATAAATGAAAATAAATAAATAAAAAAATAAATGAAAATAAATATATAAATAAAATAAAGAAATTAATAAATAAAAATAAATAAATAAAAAATAAATAAATATAAAAAATAAAAGTAAATAAACAAATAAATTAATAACATAAAGAAATAAATAAAAGAAAATAAATAAAAATAAATCAATAAATAAAAATAAATAAATAAATAAAAATAAATACATAAAAGAAAATAAATAAAAATATGTAAATAAATAAAAAAAAAATTAATGAAAATAAATAAAATAAAAAAAATGAATAAATAAATAAATAAAAATAAATAATTGAATAAATAAAAATAGATAAATAAATAAATGAAAAAAATTAATAAATAAATAATCCTAAATAAATAAATAAACAAAAATAAATAAATAAGTAATTAAAAACAAATAAATAAAAATAAATAAATAATTAAAAATAAATGAAAATGTGTAATTAAATATAAATAAATAAATAAAATAAAAATAAATAAATAAATGAAAATAGAAAAAATATTAAAATAAATAAATAAAGATAAATCAATAAAAAAATAGAACGAAATAAATGAATAAAAACAAATTAAAATAAGTAAAAGTAATGAAATAAAAATATACGAATAAATAAGTGAAAATAAATAAAAATAAATGAAAAATAAATAAATTAAAATAAATAAATAAATAAATAAATGAAAATAAAAAAAATAAAAATAAAAAAAATAATTAAACAATAAATGTAAAAATAAGAATAAAAAACATAAATAAATAAATAAAAATCAATAATAAATAGGTAAAATAAATAAATAGTAATTAATGAAAGTAAAGAAAAGAATATAATTAATTAAATAATAATAAATAAATAAATAATAAATACTAAATTAATAAAAATACAAAATAAAAAAATAAATGAATTAAAATAAAATAATTAAATAAATAAAAAAGGAAATATATAAAAATAAAAAATAAATAAAAATAAATGACAATAAATAAAAATAAATAAAAAAATGAAAATAATACATACATAATAATACATAAATAAATCAAAATAAATAAATAAAAAATAAGTAAAAAAATAAATAATAAATAAAAATAAATTAATAAATAAAAATAACTAATTAAAAAAATAAATCAAAATAAATGAATAGAAATAAATGAAAAAAATTAAAATAAATTTATTAAAATAAATAAATAAATAAATGAAAATAAATTATAAAAATAAATATATAAATAAAACTAAAGAGAAATAAATACAAATAAATAATTAAATAACAATAAAAAATAAGTAAAAAAATATAAATGAAAATTAATAAATTAAAATAAAAAGATAAAAATTTATAATTAAAAATAAATAAATAAATAAAAATAATAAAAAATAGATAAAAAATAAATAAAAATGTATAAATATGAAAAATAAATAAATAAATAGAAATAAATAAGAGTAAATAAATAAATAGAAATAAATAAATAAATAAAATAAATAAATAAAAATAAAGGAATAAAAGTAAATAAATACATAAAAATAAATAAATTAATAAATAAAATTAAATAACAATAAATAAATAGCTAAAAATAAAAGAAAATAAATAACTAAAAATGAATAAATAAATAAAAATAATAAAATAAATAAATAAAATTGAATAAAAAATAAATAAAAAATAATAAATAAATAAATAAATAATAAAAAATAAATAAATAAAATCAATAAAAAAATCATTATTTTCTTTACTTTTATTTATTTGTTTTTATTTATATATTTTTATTTATTTTTATTTATTTTTTTGTTTATTTCTTTATTTATTTCATTTATTTATTTTCATTTATATATTTATTTTTTGTTTTCTTTTTATTTATTTATGTTGACTTATTTATCTATTTTTTATTTATTTTTTAACTTATTTATTTATTTTTATTTATTTATTTCTTTATTTATTTTCATTTATTTTTGTTTATTTTCTTATATTTTTATTTATTTATTTATTTTTATTTATTTATTTTTATTTATTATTTTATTAATTTATTTATTTTTATTTATTTATTTATTTTTACTGATTTATTTATTTATTTTTATTCATTTTCATTTATTTATATTTATTTATTTTTATTTATTTTCTCCTATTTATTTATTTTTATTAATTATTTATTTTATTGATTTATTTTCATTTATTTTTATTATTTAGTTTTATTTTTTGTTAATTTATCATTATTTGTTTATTTTTTTATTCATTTATTTATTTTTATTTATTTATTTACTTTTATTTTATTTATTTATTTAATTTTGTTATTTAATTATTTATTTTAATTTATTTACGTTCATTCATTTTTATTTATTTATTTTTGTTTATTTATTTATGTTCATTTATTTATTAATTTTTATTTTTCTAATTTATTTGATTATTTATTTTATTTACTTTTTATTTATTTATTTTTATTTATTCATATATTATTTTTCTTTTTTTATTCATTTTTTAATTATTTATTTTTATTTATTTATTTTCATTAATTTTGATTTATTTATTTTTATCTATTTACTTCTATTTGTTTATTTTTATTTATTTATCTATTTTTTATTTCTAATTTCTTTTTTATTTTTTATTTATTTATTTTTATTTACATATTTATTATTTATTAATTTATCTATTTTCATTTATTTTTATTTATTTATTTATTTATTTATATTTATTTTCTTTATTTATTTATTTATTACGTTTTTTTATAAATTTATTTTTATTAATGTATTTATTTTTTATTTATTTATTTATATTTTTTTATTTATTTTGATTTATTTATATTTTTTATTATTTTTAGTTATTTATGTATTTATTTTTATTTGTTAATTATTATTTATTTATTTATTTTTATTTACTTATTTTCATTATTTATTTATTTTATTTATTTATATATTTTCATTTATTTTTATTTATTTTCTATTTTTATTTGTATTTTTTTATTAATTTATTTTTTTAATTATAATTATTTTTATATATTTTTATTTAATTATTTGTTTTATAATTATTTATTTTTATTTCATTATATGTTTTATAATTATTAATTTTTATTAATTTTTTATTTTTATGTATTTAATTTCATTTATTTTTATTTGTTTATTTTTTTTATTTATTTTCTTATTTATTTATTTTTTCATTTATTTTCACTTATTTATTTATTTAATTTTATTTTTTTTATTTATTTTAATTTATTAATAAATTTATTTTTATTTATTTATTTATTTATTTATTTATTTATAAATTGATTTTTATTTATATTCATTTATTTTCATTTATTTATTTATATTTTTTTTATTTTCATTTATTTTGACTTATTTATTTTTATTTACTTATTTTTATTTATTTACTTTTATTTATTTATTTTTATTTCTTTTATTTGTTTTTTCTTTATTTATTTTCATTTATTTATTTATTTATTTATTTAATAATTTATTTATTTATTTATTTATTTATTTATGTATTTATTTATTTATTTTTTTATTTATTTATTTATATATTTATTTATCTATTTTCATTTATTTTCTTATTTATTTATTTATCTTTATTTATTTATTCATTTATTTATTATTATTTATTAATTTCTTTTCATTTATATTTTTTTATTTATGTATTATTTTTTTATTTATTTTTATTTAATTATTTTCATTTATATTTTTAATTATTTATTTTTGTTTATATATTTATTTATTATTATTTATTGATTTATTTTTGTTTACTTTTATTTATTTTCATTTATTCATTTATTTATTTTTATTTATTTATTTATTTTCATTTATTTTCATTCATTTATTTATTTTTATTTAATTTTATTTATTTTTATTTACTTTCATTTATTTTTAATTATATATTTATTTTTATTAATTTTTTTTATTTATTTATTTTTATTTATTTTAACTTATTTATTTATTTACCTTTCTTTATTTTTACTTATTTATTTATTCATTAATTTTTTGTAATTTATTTTCATTAATTTTTATTTATTCATTTTTTTATCAATTTATTTTTATTTAATTATTTTTATTTATTTATTTGTTTATTTATTTATTTATTTATTTATTTATTTATTTATTTATTTATTTTTCTTTATTTATTTATTTATTTATTTATTTATTTATTTATTTATTTTTTTATTTATTTATTTATTTATTTATTTGTATTTACTTATTTATTTTTTATATATTTATGTATTTTTTATTTTTATTTAATGATATTTTTATTTAATTATTTTCATTTATTTTTATATATTTATTTATCTTTATTTGTTAATTTATATATATTTTTTTTATTTATGTTTATTTA
Source organism: Macrobrachium rosenbergii (assembly GCA_039081455.1). Classification (NCBI taxonomy): domain Eukaryota; kingdom Metazoa; phylum Arthropoda; class Malacostraca; order Decapoda; family Palaemonidae; genus Macrobrachium; species Macrobrachium rosenbergii. Next base: position 40,500,150 of record JANJGK010000025.1, read on the forward strand.
TTTATTAATTTTTATTTATTTATTTATTAATTTTTATTTAATCATTTATTTATTGTTTATTTATTTATTTTTTTCTATTTATTATTTTTATTTATTTATTTTCGTTTATTTTCATTTATTTATTTATTTTTATTTATTTATTTTCATTTATTTTTATTTATTTATTTATTATTATTTATTTACTTTTATTCTTTTATATTAACTTATTTTTTTTATTTTATATTTATTTACTTGTTTTTACTTATTTTTTTTACTTTAATTTTTTTACTTATCTTTTTTTATTTTAATTGGTTTATTTTTTTATTTATTGATTTTAATTTATTTAGTTTTATTTATCTATTTTTTCATTTATTTTATTTATTTATTTATTTTTTATTTATTTATTTATTTACTTTTTATTTATTGATTTACCTGTTTATTTTTTTATTTATTCATCTATATTTACTTATTTTTATTTATTTATATATTTATATTTATTTGTTTATATATTTTCAAAATATTTTCATTTATTTTTTTTTAATTTTTGCATTTTTTATATATTTTTTATTAATTATTTTTTTTATTTATTTATTTTTATTTATATTTTTATAATTATTTATTTTTATTTATTAATTTATTTTTTTATTTATTTATATTTATTTATTTATTTATTTATTATTTTTTATTTATTTCTTTTTATTTATTTATTTTCATTTATTTATTTTTTATTTATTTATTGATTTTAATTGATTTATTTTTTTAATTTATTTTCATTTATTTTATTTGTTTTTATTTATTTTTTATTTATTTTATTTATTCTTATATATTTATTTATTAATATTTATTTATTACTCTTATTTAATTATTATTATTTATATATTTTTTATTTATTTTTATTTATTTATTTTTATTTATTTAATTATTTTTATACGTTTATTTTCATTTATTTTTATTTATTTATTTTTATTTATTCATTTATTTTTATTTCTTTATTTATTTTTATTTAATTTTATTTGTTTATTTACTTTTGTTTATTTATATTCATTTATTTTTGTTTATTTTTATTTATATATTTTTATTTATTTATTTTTCACTTAAATTTATTTATTTATTTTTTATTTATTTATTTTAATTAACTTATTTTTATTAATTTATTTATTTTTATTTATGTATTTTCATTTATTTTTATATATTTATTTTCTAATTATCTATTTATATTTATTTCCTGATTTTTCCTTTTTTATTATATGCTTCCATTTATTTTTATTCATTATGTTTTTCATTTATTTATTTCTATTTATTTATTTCCTTTATTTATTTACATATTTTTATTTATTTAATTATTTTTATATATTTATTTTCATTTATTTTTATTTATTTATTTTTGGTTATTTATTTATTTTTATTTCTTTATTTATTTTTATTTATTTTTATTTATTTATTTACTTTTATTTATTTATATTCATTTAATATTGTTTATTTTTATTTATTAATTTATTTTTATTTTTTTAATTTTTTTTATTCTTTTTTATTTATTCATTTACTTTTATTTATTTACTTACTTTTATTTATTTATTCTTATCTATTTATGCATTTTCATTTATTTTTATTTATTTATTTTCTATTTATCTATTTTTATTTATTTTTATTTATTTATTGATTTTTACTTTTTTTTTATTTGTCTCCATTTATTTTCATTTATTTATTTTTCTTAGTTTTTCATTTATTTATTTTTAATTATTCTTTTTTTATTTTTTTATTTATTTATTTTTATTTATTTTTATTACTTTTGAATTTATTTATTTTTATTTTTATTTATTTTTTATTTAATTATTTATTTATTTTATTTCACTTTTATTTGTTTAATTTTATTTATTTATTTATTTATTTTTATTTATTTTTTAATTTATTTTTATTTTTTTTTATTTATTAATTTTTATTTATTTATTTATTTTATTTCGTTATTTCTTATTTTTTTCTATCTTTTTATTTTTATTTATTCACTTGTTTTTTTAGTTATTTTTTATTTATATATATATATATATATATATATATATATATATATATATATATATATATATATATATATATATATATATATATATATATATATATATATATATATATATATATATATATATATATATATATATATATATATATATATATATATATATATATATATATATATATATATATATTTTTATTTATTTATTTTTTATATATTTATTTATTTTTTATTTATTTACTTTTATTTATATATTATTTTTATTTATTTATTTATTTTATTTCTTCATTATTTTTTATTTTTATTTATTTATTTTTTATTTATTTATTGGCCTTTATTTATTGATTTATTCTATTTTTTATGTTTTTCTATATTTTTTTATTTATTCATTTTTATTTTTTATTTTTTTTTATTTATTTATTTAATTATTTTTTTAATTTAATTTTTATTTTCATTTTTTATTTATTTATTTATTAATCTTTATTTATCTATTTATTTTTATTCATTTATTTATTTTTACTTATTTATTTTTATTATTAATATATTCATTTATTTATTTATTTATTTATTGTTGTTTATTTATTTATTTTTCTTTGTTTATTTTTTTTATTAATTTTTTACTTATTTATTTTTATTTATTATTTATTTTATTTATTAATATATTTTATTAATTATTATTTGTTTATTTACTTATTTATTTTTATTTATATATTTATTTTTATGTATTTTTCATTTTCATTTATTTTCATTTATTTATTAATTTACTTTTATTTATTTTTTATTTCTATTACTTTATTTTTATTTTTTTATTTTTATTCATTATTTTTATTTTTATTTATATATTTATTTATTCCTTTTTATTTATTTACTTAATTTAATTTATTTATTTACTTTATATTTTTTTATTTTTTCATTTTTTTTATTTCATTCAATTATTTATTTTTATTTTTTTATTTATTTTAAATTATTTATGTTTATTTTATTTATATTTTTTATTTATTTATTTGTTTATTTATGTATTTATTTATTTCGATTTATTTATCATTTATTATTTATTTATATATCTTTATTCCTTTCTTTTATTTCCATTTATTTATTTATTTATTTTTAATTATTTTTGTAATTCATTTTTAATTATTTATATATTTTTATTTATTTATTTATTTATTTTTCTTTATTTATTTATTATCATATGTTTATTTACTTTAATTAATTTACTTTCATTTATTTTTATTTATTTTTTTTATTTCTTTATTGATTTTTATGTTTTTTTATTTATTTATTTATTTATTTTTATTCAATTATTTTCATTTATATTTATTTATTTATTCTCATTTATTTATTTTTTATTTATTTATTTTTATTTATTTTCTTTTATTTTTATTGATTTATTTTCTATTTATTTGCTTTTGTTTATTCTTATTTATTTATTTATTTTTTTATTTTATTTTCATTTTTCATTTTTTTCATATATATTTTTTATTTTTTATTTTTTTATTCATTATTTAATTTTATTTATTTTTATTTATTAATTTCTTTTTATTTATTTTTATTTTTTATTCATTTATTTATTTTTATTTGTTTATTTATTTTCATTTAATTATATTTATTTATTTATTTATTTTCTATTAATTCATCTATTTTTGTTTATTCATTATTATTTATTTATTTTATATATTTATTTATTCTTATTTATTTACTTGTTTTTATTTATTTATTTTATTTATTTTTATTTATTTTATTTATTTTTATTTATTTATTTTTTTTAATTAATTTATTTTTATTTCTCTTTTTTTATTAATTTTTATTCATTTATTTCATTTACCTACTTTTTTACTTATTTTTATTAATTTATTTCATTTTGTTAATTTATTTATTTTTATTGATTTTTTATTTTATTTACTTATCTACTTTTTTATTTTTTTTATTTATTTATTTTTATTTAATTATTTTCATATATTTTTATTTATTCATATATTTATATTTATTTATTAATTTTTATCTATATTTTTCATTTTTTTTATTTATTTACTTTTATTTATTCTTTTATTTCTATTTATTTTCATTTATTTATTTATTCATTTTTACTTATTTTTATTTTTATTTATTTGTTTATCTTTTTTTTTATTTTCACTCCTTTTATTTATTTATTTATTTATTTTTGTTTATTAACTTTATTTATTTATTTATTTATTTTTATTTATATGTATAATTTTATTTAATATATTAAATTTTATTTAATTATTTATTTTTATTTATTTATTTATTCATAATTGTTTATTTTTTTATTTATTTACTTTTTCTTATTCATTTTCATTTAATTTTTATTCATTTATTTTTTTGTTTTATTATGTTTATTTATTTATTTTTTTCTCTTTATTCTTTTTTTATTTATTTATTTTTACTAATTTATATATTTTTATTTATCTTTATTTATTAATTTTTATTTAATTATTTTTTTATTCGCATATTTTCTTTTATTTTTATGTATTTATTTATTTATTTATTATTAATTACTAATTTATTATTATTTATTTATTTATTTTTATATATATTTATTAATTTATTTATTTTTATTTATTTATTAGTTTTTATTTATTTTTTATTTTTATTTATTTATTTTTATTTATATACTTATTTTTATTTATTTATTTTCTATTTATCTATTTTTATTTATTTTTATTTATTTATTGATTTTTACTTTTTTTATTTATTTGTCTCCATTTATTTTCATTTATTTATTTTTATTAGTTTTTCATTTGTTTATTTTTAATTATTTATTTTTTTTATTTATTTACTTTTTATTTATTTTTATTACTTTTTAATTTATTTATTTTTATTTTTATTTATTTATTATTTAATTATTTATTTATTTTATTTCACTTTTATTTGTTTAATTTCATTTAATTTTATTTATTTATTTATTTGTTTTTATTTATTTATAAATTGATTTTTATTTATTTATTTATTTTTTGTTTTTATTTATTTATTTATTTTATTTCTTTATTTCTTATTTTTATCTATCTTTTTATTTTTATTTATTCATTTGTTTTTTAGTTTTTATTTAATTTATTTATTTTAATCTATATATTTATTTTTATTTATTTATTTATTTTTTATTTATTTTCTTTAATTTATATATTTGTTTTTATTTATTTATTTATTTTCTTTCTTCGTTATTTTTTATTTATTTTTATTTATTTATTTTTTATTTATTTATTGGTTTTTAATTATTGATTTATTCTATTTTTTAGTTTTCTTTATTTTTTATTTTTTATTTTTTATTTTTTTATTCATGTATTTAATTATTTTTTTTTATTAATTTTTAAATTCATTATTTATTTATTTATTAATCTTTATTTATTTATTTATTTTTATTTATTTATTTATTTATTTTTACTATTAATATTTTCATTTATTTATTTATTTATTTATTTATTTATTTATTGTTGTTCATTTATTTTATTTTATTTTATTTATTTTTTTATTCATTTTTTTCTCATTTATTTTTATTTATTATTAATTTTTATTTATTAATTTATTTTATTAATTATTATTTATTTATTTACTTATTTATTTTTATTTATATATTAATTTTTATGTATTTTTCATTTTCATTTATTTTCATTTATTTATTAATTTACTTTTATTTTTTTTTATTTCTATTTCTTTATTTTTATTTATTTATTTTTGTTTATGTATTTATTTATTTATTTTATTTATTAATTTATTTTTAATTATTTATTTTTATTTATTTATTTTCATTTATTTATTTATTTTTATTAATTTTTTTTCATTTATTTATTTTTATTTATATATTTACTTTTAATTTCTTTATATATTTTTACTTATTTGTATTTATTTATTTGTTTTTATTTATTTATTTTCATTTATTTATTTATTTATTTATTTTTAATTATTTATTTATTTTTTATTTATTTATTTTTTCTTTATTTATTTTTTTATTTTTTATTCATTTTTTTTATTTATTTATTTGTTTTTTATTAATTTATATTTTTTTATTTCCATTTATTGATTTACCATTTATTTTTTTTTTATTTATTTCCAATTTATTCATTTTTTTAATTTTTTTTATTTTTAATTATTTTTATTTATTTATTTATTTATTTTTATTTGCTTATTTTAATTGATTTTTATTTATTTATTTTATTTATTTATTTTTATTTATTTTTTTATTTTTATTTATTTATTTTTAAATATTTTTTTTATTTTCATTTATTTATTTATTATAATTTATGTATTTATTTATATTGATTTTTATGTATTTTTTTATTTTTCTATTTATTTTATTTAATCATTTTAATTTATTCTCATTTCTTTATTTATTTATTTTTTATTTATGTTTTTTTATTTATTTATTTTCATTTATTTTTATTTATTCACTTACCTATTTTTATATATTTGTTTATTTATTTATTTATTTATTTATTTATTTATTTATTTAGTTATTTCTATTTATTTCCTTATTTTTATTTATCTACTATTTTATTTATTTTAATATATTTATTTACTTTTTTATTTATTCATCTATTATTTTATTTATTTATTTTAGTTAATTTATTTATTTATTTATTTATTTGTATTTGTTTTTTTATTTATTTTCATTCACATTTATTTTTATTTATTGATTTTAATTTATTTTTATTTATTTATTTTTATTTATTTACTTTTTTATTTAATTTTCTTTATTTTTTATATTCATTTATTTATTTTAATTTACTTATTTTTTTATTATTTTATTATATAATTATTTTTATTTATTCAAGTATTTATTTATTTTTTTTTATTTATTAATTTTTACTTATTTACTTTATTTATTTATTTTTTATTTATTGATATTTATTATTTTATTCATTTATTGTTTATTTATTTATTTAATTATTTATTTTCATATTTTTTTTCTTTCTTTACTTATCATTATTTTTTATTTATTCCTTTTTATTTATTAATTTATTTTCATTTATTTATTTATTTTTTATTTTTTTATTTTTTCATTTTTTTTATTTTATTCAATTATTTATTTTTTTTATTTATTTTTAATTATTTATGTATTTATTTCATTTATTTTTTTAATTTATTTTAAATTAATTATGTATTTATTTTATTTATATTTTTTTTTTATTTTTTTCATTTGTTTATCAATTTCTATTTATTTATGTATTATTATTTATTTATTTTTCTTTATTCCTTTCATTTATTTCCATTTATTTATTTCTTTATTTTTAATTATTTTTGTAATTTATTTTTATTTATTTACTTATTTGTATTTATTTACTTATTTTTCTTTATTTATTTATTATCATATGTTTTTTTTTATTTTAATTAATTTACTTTCATTTATTTTTATTTATTTTTTGTTTTATTTCTTTATTTCTTTTTATGTTTTTTATTTATTTGTTTATTTTTATTCATTTATTTTGATTTATTTTTATTTATTTATTTATTTTTATTCATTTATTTTTATTTATTTTTATTAATTTATTTTCATTTATTTATTTTTATTTATTTAGGTTTTATTTATTTATTTTTTTATTTTTTTTTATTTTTATTGATTTATTTTCTATTTATTTATTTTTATTTATTCTTATTTATATGTTTATTATTATTATTTTATTATTATTTTTAAATATTTTTTATTTTTTTTATTTTTTCTTATTCATTATTTATTTTTATTTATTCTTATTTATTAATTTCTTTTTATTTATTTTTATTTATTTATTCATTTATTTATTTTTATTTATTTATTTATTTTCATTTAATTATATTTATTTATTTATTTATTTTCTAATTATTCATCTTTTTGTTTATTTATTTTTATTCATTTATTTTATTTATTTTTTTATTCTAATTTATTTACTTTTTTTATTTATTTATTTTTATTTATTTTATTTATTTTTATTTATTTATTTTTATTTATTTATTTTTATTATTTATTTATTTTTATTTGTTTATTTTTATATATTTATTTTTTTAATTAATTTATTTATATTTATTTATTTTTTATTAATCTTTATTTATTTTATTTTATTTACATATTTTTTTTACTTATTTTTATTTATTTTTTCCTTTCATTAATTTATTTTTATTGATTTTTTATTTTAATTATTTATTAATTTTTTTTTATATTTTTATTTATTTATTTTTATTTAATTATTTTCATATATTTTTATTTATTTATTTATGTATTTTTATTTATTTATTTTTATTTATTAATTTTTGTTATCCATATTGCTTCATTTTTTATTTATTTATTTTTATTTATTCCTTTATTTCAATTTATTTTCATTTTTTTATTTATTTATTTTACTTATTTTTTATTTTTATTTATTTGTTTATTTATTTTTATTTTTTATATTTTCACTCATTTTATTTATTTATATATTTATTTATTTTTGTTTATTAACGTTATTTATTTATTTATTTTTTTTATTTATATGTATAATTTTATTTAATTTATTCAATTTTATTTATTTATTTATTTTTATTTATTTATTTATTTATTTTTATTTATTTATTTATTCATATTTATTTATTTTTTATTTATTTTTATCTATTTATTCTTTTTTTTATTTATTTATTTTACTAATTTATATATTTTTGTTTATTTTTATTTATTAATTTTTATTTAAGTATTTATTTTTATTTATTTATTTATTTTTATTTTTATTTATTTATTTATTTATTATTAATTACTAATTTATTATTATTTATTTATTTATTTTTATATATATTTATTAATTTATTTATTTTTATTTATTTATTAGTTTTTATTTATTTTTTATTTTTATTTATTTATTTTTATTTATATACTTATTTTTATTTATTTATGTTATTTATTTATTTATTTACTTTTTTTATTTATTCTTATCTATTTCTGTATTTTCACTTATTTTTATTTATTTATTTTCTATTTATCCATTTTTATTTATTTTTATTTATTTATTGATTTTTACTTTTTTTATTTGGCTCCATTTATTTTCATTTATTTATTTTTATTAGTTTTTCATTTATTTATTTTTAATCTTTAATTTTTTATTTATTTATTTATTTATTTTTATTTATTTTTATTATTTTTTAATTTATTTATTTTTATTTCTATTTATTTTTTATTTAATTATTTATTTATTTTATTTAACTTTTATTTGTTTAATTTCATTTATTTTTATTTATTTATTTATTTTATTGATTTATTTAATAATTGATTTTAATTTATTTTTTATTTATTTTTTTTTATTTATTTTTTTTTATTTTATTTCTTTATTTTTTATTTTTATTTATCGTTTTATTTTTATTTATTCACTTGTTTTTTATTTATTTTTTTTATTCATTTATTTTTATTTATATACTTATTTTTATTTATTTATTTATTTTTTATTTATTTACTTTTATTTATATATTTATTTTTATTTATTTATTTATTTTATATCTTCATTATTTTCTATTTATTTATTTTTTATTTTTTACTTAATATATATTTATTTAATTATTTTTTATTTCATTTTTATTTTCATTTTTTATTTATTTATTTATTAATCTTTATTTGTTTATTTATTTTTATTTATTTATTTATTTATTCTTACTTATTTATTTTTATTATTAATATATTAATTTTTTTTATTTATTTATTGTTGTTCATCTATTTATTTTTCTTTATTTATTTTTCATTCATTTTTTTACGTATTTATTTTTATTTATTATTTATTTTTATTTATTAATTTATTTTATTAATTATTATTTTTTATTTTCTTATTTATTTGATTTATATATTTATTTTTATGTATTTTTCATTATCATTTATATTCATTTATTTATATTCATTTATTGTTTATTTCTATTTCTTTATTTTTATTTATTTATTTATATTTATTTATTTTTATTTTTATTTATATATTTATTTATTTATTTTTATTTATTTATTTGTTTTTATTTATTTAGTTTCATTTATCTATTTATTTTTATTAATTTTTTTCCATTTATTTATTTTTATTTATTTATTTACTTTTAATTTCTTTATATATTTTTACTTATTTTAATTTATTTATTCGTTTTCATATATTTATTTTCATTTATTTTTATTCATTTATTTTATTTTTTTTATTTATTTTTAATTATTTATTTATTTTTATTTATTTTATTTTTTGTTTATTTTTTATTTTTATTCATTTATTTTTTTATTTATTTGTTTTTTTTTTATTAATTTTTGTTTCTTTTTATTTCCATTTATTTATTTACCATTTATTTATTTTTCTTTCTTTATTTCCAATTTATTCATTTTTTTATTTATTTACTTTTAAATATTGTAGTTAATTATTTATTTATTTTTATTTGCTCATTTTAATTTATTTTTATTTATTTATTTTATTTATTTATTTTTATTTATTTATTTTTTTCATTCATTTATTTTGTTATTTTCATTTATTTATTTTCATTTATTTATTTATTTATTTATTTATATTAATTTTGACGTATTTTTTAATTTTTTATTTATTTATATTTAATTATTTTAATTTATTCTCATTTCTTTATTTATTTACTTTTGTATTTATGTATTTTTATTTATTTATTTTCATTTATTTTTATTTATTCACTTACCTATTTTTATATATATATATTTATTTATTTTTATTTATTTAGTAGTTTTTATTGATTTATTTAGTTATTTTTATTTATTTATTATTTTTATTAATCTACTTTTTATTTATTTTAATATATTTATTTATTTTTTTTATTTATTTCTCTATTTTTTTTATTAATTTATTTTTTTATTTATTTATTTGTATTTGTTTTTTTCATTTATTTTCATTCACATTTATTTTTATCTATTGATTTTATTTTATTTTTATTTATTGATTTTAATTTATTTTTATTTATTTATTTTTATTTATTTACTTTTATTTATTTATTTTTTTATTACTTAAATTCATTTATTTATTTTTTTTTATTTACTTTTTTATTCATTATTTTTATTTTTATATACTTATATTTATTTATTCAATTATTTATTTATTTCATTTTTTTTTAATTTTTTTATCTATTATTTTTTACTTATTTACGTTATTTATTTATTTACTTTTCATTTATTAATTTTTATTATTTTTATTCATTTATTATTTATTTATTTATTTATTTTCATGTATTTTTTCTTTATTTACTTATCTTTATTTTTTATTTATTCGTTTTTATTTATTTATTTTCATTTATTTATTTATTTTTTATTATTTATTTTTTCATTTTTTTTATTTTACTCAATTATTTATTTTAAATTTTTTAATTTATTTTTTATTATTTATGTATTTATTTTATTTATATTTTTTATATATATTTTTCATTTATTTATTTATTTCTATTTATGTATTATTATTTATTTATTTTTCTTTATTCCTTTCATTTATTTCCATTTATTTATCTATTTATTTTTAATTATTTTTGTAATTTATTTTTATTTTTTTATTTATTTTTATTTATTTATTTATTTTCCTTTATTTATTTATTATCATATATTTATTTATTTTACTTAATTTACTGTCATTTATTTTTATTTATTTTTTTGTTTTATTTCTTTATTTATTTTTATGTTTTTTATTTATTTATTTATTTTCATTTATTTTGATTTATTTATTTTCATTTATTTATTTTTATTTATTTATTTTTTATTTATCTATTTTTATTTATTTTCTTTTATTTTTATTGGTTTATTTTCTATTTATTTATTTTTATTTACTCTTATTTATTTATTTATTTTTATTATTTTATTTACATTTATTTTCATTGATTCATTTTTATTTTTATATTTTTTT
>JANJGK010000025.1:40521954-40539454 GCA_039081455.1 Macrobrachium rosenbergii
AAATAAAAATAAATCAATAATTAAAAAAATAAATTAATTAAAATAAGTAAATAAAAATAAATAAATAAATAAAAATAAAAAAAATGATTAAAAGAAAAAATAAATAAAAATAAATAAATAAATGAAAATAAAAAAATAAATAAAAAATATATTAAAGTAAATAAAAAAATAAATAAATAAAAATAAGTGAATAAAAATAAATATATAAATAAAATTAATAAACAAATAATAAAACTAAAAAATGAATAGAAAATAAATTAAAATAAATTAAATGAAAATAAATAAATCAATATATACAAATTAATAAAAATAAATAAATAAATAAAAATAAATATATAAATAAAAATATATATGGGAATAAAAGAAAATGAAAGTAAATAAATATATATAAATGAAAATAAATAAACCAAAATAAATAAATTAATAAAAAAAAAATTTAAAAATTAAGAAATAAAAATAAATAGATAAAATAAAATAAATAAATAAATATAGCGAATGAAAATAAATAAATAAAAATAAATAAATAAAGCTAAATAAATAAATTAAAATAAATAAAAGTTAATAAAAATAAAAATAAATTAATAAAAAAAAAAAAAAATAAAAAGTAAAAATTAATAAAAAAAATAAATAACGATAAAGAAAAAAAATAAATGAAAATAAATAAATAAATAATAATAAATAATTAAATAAAAAAAAATAAAAAAATAAAAAATAAATACATAAAAATATATAAATAAAAATAAAGAAATTAATAAATAAAAATAAATAAATAAAAAATAAATAAAATAAATAAATATTAATCAATAAATAAATAAACATAAATAAATAAGAATAAATAAATAAAAACAAATAAGCAAACAAATAGTAAAAGGTAAAAAAATAAATAATTATTAATAAAAAAAATAAAGAATAATAAAAATTAAAAAATAAATAAATAAATAAAATAAATGAGTAAAAGTAAATAAAAATAAATAAATTAAATTAAATAAAGAATAAATTAAAATAACTAAAAAAATGAATAATAATAAATAAAAATTAATAAATAAATAAAATTATATAAAAAATAAATGAAAATTAATAAATAAAACTAAAATGAATGAAAAATAAAAATAAGTAAATAAAGAAAAAATATATAAATAAAAATCATTGAAAATAATTGAATAAAAATAAATAAATAAATAAATAAATAAATAAATATAAAATTAATAAGTGAATAAAAATAATTCAATAATTAAAAACAAATAATAAATAAATAAAAATAAAAGAAAATAAATAAAAAATAAATAATAAAAATATTAACAAATAAATGAAAATAAATAAAAATATATAAATAAATATAAATAAATAAATAAATAAATAAAAATAAATAAATAAAAATAATGAAAATAAAAAAGTAAATAAATAAAAATAAATAAATAAAAATAATGAAAATAAAAAAGTAAATAAATAAAAATAAAGTAATAAAAATAAATAAAAAAATAAATAAAAATCAATAAATAAATAAATAAAAATAAATAAATGAATAAAATTGAATAAGTAAATAAAAAATATATAAATAAAAATAAATAATTAAATAAAAAGGAATAAAAATAATAAATAAAAATCTATAAATAAATAAAAATAAATAAATAAATAAATAGAAATAAATGAATAAATAAAAAATAAATAAATAAAAATAAATAAATAAATAAAAATAGATAAAAAATTAATAAAAAAATAGGTAAATAAAAATAAATAAATAAAATTGAATAAAAAATAAATGAAAATAAATAAAGAAAAATTTATAAATAAAATTGAATAAAAAATAAATGAAAATAAAAATATAATAAGTAAATAAATAAATAAAAATAAATAAATAAATGAAGAAAAATGAATAAATAATTGGAAATAAATTATTAAAAATATAAATATAATTCAATAAATAGAAATAATTAAATACATAAAATTAATTAAATAAATAAAAAAATTTATATAAATAAAAATAAATAAATAAATAAATAGAAATATAAAAACAAACAAAATAAATAAAAATAAATGAAAATAAATAAAAAAAATAAATAAACATTAAAATAAACAAATATTGACAAATAAATCAATAATTAATAATAAATTTTTAAATAAATAAAAATAAATGAAAATAAGTAAATAAAAATAAACAATTAAAATAAATAAATAAAAATAAACAAAAAGATATAAATAAATAAAAATAAATAAATAAGAATAAAGAAATAAAAATAATAAATAAAATAAATAAAAAAATAAAAATAAATGAATAAAAATTATTGAAAATAATATATAAAAATAAAAAAAAACACAAAATCAATAAAAAATAAATAAATAAATAAAATAAAAATTGAATTTAAAATAAACAATTAATTAAATAAAGGTGAATAAACATAAATAAATAAATAAATAAAAACAAGTAAATAAATAGAAATAATTAAATAAAAAAATAAAAAAAAATAGAAATAAATGAATAAATAAAGGTAAATAAATAAATAAAAATAAGTAAGTACTTCAAAATAAATAAATAAATAAAAATAAGTAAATAAATCAATGAAAATGAAGAGCAATAAATGAATAAAAAATAAATAAATTAAAACAAATAAAAAAATAAATAAAAATTGATAAATAAAAAATAAAAAATAAATAAATAAAAAAGAAATAAAAAGAAATAAATAAACAAAAATAAATTAATAAATAAAAATAAATAATTAAATAAATAAATAAAAATTAAAAAATTAATAAAAACAAATAAATAAAAAAAAAATAATATATAAATGAAGATAATAGATAAATAAAATAAATGAAAAACATAAATAATAATAAATAAATAAATAACCAGAAAAAATTAAAAATGAATAAATAATACAAATAAATGAATAAATAAAAATAAACGAATAAATAAAAATAAATAAATAAATAAAAATAAATAAATAAGTTAATAATAACAGATAAATAAATAAAATACAATGAATAAATAAATAATGAATAAATAAATAAATAAATAATGAATAAATAAATAAATAAATAAAAATAAATGAATAAATAAAAAATAGATATATAAATAAATAAAAATAAATAAATAAAATATAAACAAATAAATAACTAAAATAATAAATATAAATAAAAATAAATAAATAAATAAGAACAAAATAGATAAATAAAAAAATAAATAAATAAAAAAAAATGAATAGATAAATAAAAAAATTAAAATAAATAAATAAAAATAAATAAATAAATAAAAATAAATAAATAAATAAAAATGAATAAATAAACAAAAAAAATAAATAAAAATATGAAAATAAATTAAAATAAAATACAAAAAAATAAATGAATAAAAATAAATAAAAAATAACAACACTTAGAATAAATTAAAATAAACAATTAGCAAATAAATCAATAAAAAAATAGATAAATAAAAATAAATACATAAATAAAAATAAATAAAAAGAAATAAAGAAACAAAGACAATATAAATAAAAAAAATTAATAAAAATAAATTACAATATAATAATAAATAAATAAAGAAAAATAAATAAATAAATAAAAATAAATAACTAAATAAAGAAAAATAAATAAAAGTAAATAAACAAACAAAAATAAATGAAACTTAATAAATAGATAAAAATAAATTAATAAATAATAATAAATAAATAAATGAAAGTAAATGAAAGGAATATATAAAAATAAATAAAAAAAAATAATCAATAAATAACCAAATAAAAATAAATAAATAAAAGTAAATAAAAATATAAATAAAAATAAATAATTATTTAAAAATAAATAAAAATAGAACTAAATAAATGAATAAAAATTAAATTAAAAATAGATAAGTAAAATTAATAAATACAAAAATAAATAAATAGAAATCAATAAACAAATAAAGATAAATAAAGAAATATTTAAAAATGTATAAAAATAATAAAAAAAAAATAAATAAATAAACAATAAGATAAATAAATAAAAAAATGAAAATTAAATAAATAAAAAATAAATAAATAAAAATTAATAAATGAAATAAATAAATAAAAATAAATAAATGAAAATAAATAAATAAATAAAAATAAATAAATAAAAGTAGATAAATAAAAATAAATAAATAAAAATAAATGAAAATAAATAAATAAATGAATAAAAATAAATGAAAAAATAACAATAAATAAATAAAAAAAATAAAAATAATAAATAAAAACAAATAAATAAATAAATAAATAAAAATAAATAAAAATAAATAAATAAATAAAAAATCAATAAATAAAAATAAATAAATAAATAAATAAAAGGAGATATATAACTAAATATAGATAACTAAATGAATTAAAATAAATGAAAATAAAAGAATAAAAATAAGTAAATGAATAAAAATAAATAAATAAATAAATAAATAAATGAGAATAAATAAAAAAATAATAATAAATAAATAATTCAAATAAAAATTAATAAATAAAAAAATACATAAAAATAAATAAAAATACATTAATGAATAAAAATAAAGAAAAAATAAAAGTAAATAAATAAAAATACATAAGTAAATAAATGAATATGAATAAATAAAAATAAATAAATAAAAATAAATGAATATAAATGTATAAAAATAAATTAGTAAATAAAAATAAATATAAATAAATGACTAAAATAAATGAAAATTAATAAATTGAAAAAAAATAACACAAATAAACAAATAAAAAGAAATAAATAAAATAAATAAGAATTAATAAATTGAAAAAATATATATATAAATAAACAAATAAAAAGAACTAAATAAGAATAAATAAACAAGTAAAAAGAAATAAATAACATAAATAAAGAAGTAAACACAAAAATAAAAATAAATGAATAAATAAAAATAAATAAATAAATAAAAATAAATATATAATTAAAAATAAATAAATATATAAGAAAATAAATAAAAATAAATAAATATAATAAAAGAAAAAATAAAAAGAAATAAGTAAATAAAAATAAATAAAGAAATAAAAATTAAATAAATAAATAAAAATCAATAAATAAAAAGACATATATATAAGTAAACGCAAATAAATAAATTAAAATAAATATGTAAATAAAAATAAATTGATAAATAAAAATAAATAAATAGATAAATAAATTAAAATAAATATCTAAAAATAAATAAATATAAATAAATAAATAGAAATAAATAAATAAATAAATAGATAAAAATAAATAAATAAATAAATAAATAAATAAATAAATGAAGAAAATGAATACATAAAAATAAATAAATAAATAAAAATAAATAAATAAATAACAATAAATAATTAAAAATAAATAATAATAAATAAATAAAAATAAATAAGTAAAAAATTTTAATAAATAAATAAAAATAAGTAAATAAAAAAAAAAAAAATAAATAAATAAATAAAAATAAATAAATGAATGAATAAAAATAAAAATAAGTAAAACTTCAAAAATGAATATATTAATAAAAAAATAAATAAAGAAAGAAAAATAAAAAAATAAATGAAAATAAATAAATAAAAAATAAATAAATAAATTAAATAAATAAATAAATAAAGTTATATAAATAAATAAAAAATGAAAATAATTAAATAAATAAATATAAAAACAAAAAATAAAAATTAATAAATAAAAAAATAAAAAATAAACAAATAAAAATAAATAAATAAAAACCCATAATTAAATAAAAAATAAATAAAGAAAAATAAATAAAATAATAGTAAAGAAATAAAAATAAATAAATAAATAAAAATAAATGAAATTATATTAATATCAAAGAATATTTAAATAAATGAAAATAAGTGAAAATTAATAAATAAAAATAAATACAGAAATAAACAAATAAAAAAAAGTAAATAAATGAAAATAAATAAATAAAGAAAAAATAAAAAGAATAAATAAATAAGTAAAAAATACATAAATGAATAAAAATAAATAAATAAAAATAAGAAATACTAAATAAAAATTAAAAAATAATAAAAAAATTAATAAATTGATAAAAAAATAAATAAATAAAAACAAATGAAAATAAATAGAGAAAAAACAAATAAATAAAAATAGATAATCAAATAAAAATAAATAAATAAAAATAAAGAAATAATAATAAGAAATAAATAAAAAAAATAATTTACAAAAATTAATAAATAAATAAAAAAATAAATAAATAAAAATAAATGAAAATAAATAAATAAAAAAGTAAATAAAGCAAATTAAACAAAGAAATAAATAAAAATAATAATAAACAACTAAAAATAAATGAAAATAAATAAATAAATAAATAAAAGAATAAAAATAAATAAAAACATATAAATAAAAATATATAAATAAAAATAAATAAATAAAAATGAATGGAAATAAATGAATACAAAATTAAAAATAAATAAATAAAAATAAATAAAAATAGATAAATAGAGAGGAAATAAATAAAAACAAATGAAAATAAATAAGTCAAAATAAATAGATAAATAAAAATAAATAAATAAAAATAAATGAATAAATGAAAATAAATAAATAAAAATGTATAAACAAAATAAATGTAAATAAATAAAAATGAATAAATGCTTAAAAATAAATAAATAATTAAAAATAAATATATAAAAATAAATAAAAATAAATGATTAAAAGTAAATAAATGAATAAAAATAAATGAAAATATACAAATAAATAAAAATAAATGAATAAAAATATATGAAAATAAATAAAGAAATATAAATAAATAAAAAAATAACTAAATAAATAAAAATTAATGATAAATAAAAATATATAAAAAATAAGAATAAAAAATAAATAAAAACTATAAATAAATACATAAAAATAAATGAAAATAGATAAATACAAATCAATAAATAAGTAAAAAATAATAAATAAATAATAAAAAATAAATAAAAATTAATAAATAAATAAAAATAAATAAAAATTAATTAATAAATATAAAAAATATAAAAAATTTATAAATCAATAAAAAACATAAATAATAATAAATTAATTAATAATTATTTATTTATTTTTGTTTATTTATTAATTTCTATTCATTTATTTATTTATAATTATTAATTTTATTTTATTTATTTTCATTTATTTATTATTCCTTATTTATTTATTTTTATCTATTTCGATTTATTTCTCTATTTATTTTTAGTTATTTATTTATTATTATTTATGTTTATTTATAAATTATTTATTTATTTATTTATTTATTTTTATTTATTTATTTTCATTTATTTTATCTATTTTTATTATTCATTTTTTATTTACGAATTTATTTTCATTTATTTTTTATTTTTATATTTAATTATTTTTTTATTTATTCATTTATTTTTATTATTTATTTTCATTCATTTTCATTTATTTATTATTTTTATTTACCTATTTTTATTTATTTATTTATTTATTTATTTTTAATTATTCATTTATTTATTTATTTTTATTTATTTATTTATTTTTATTTATTTGTAGTTAGTTAATTATTTATTTTTATCTATTTTTTTCGTGTATATTTTTTATTTATTTATCTATTTATTCATTTGTATTTATTTATTTCTCTTTATTTATTTTTATTTATATATTTATTTATTTTTGTTTATTTATTTTCATTTATTTATTTATTTATTTTTACTTATTTATTTTCATTTTCTTATATTTATTTATTTTTATTTATTATTTTTATTTACTTTTATCTATTTATTCTTATTTATTTATTTATTTTGGTTTATTTATTTATTTTTACTTATTTATTTATTTTAATTTATTTATTTATTTTTATTTATTAATTTTTTTATTTATAATCTTTTATTTTTATTTATTTATTTATTTTTACTTATTTTCATTTATTTATTTACTTATTTTTATTTATTATTATTTATTTTTATTTATTTATTTATTTATTTCATTTATATATTTGTTATTTTTATTTGTTTATTTATTTTTATTTTTTTTATTTATTTATATTTATTTATGTATTATTTTTATTCATTTAAATTCAATGATTTTTATTTATTTTTATTTATTTATTTTCATTTACTTCTATTTAGTTATTTAGTTCTCTTTATTTATTTTCTTTTAATAATTTATTTTCATTTATTTATTTATTTACTTATTTTTTATTTTTATTTATTTATTTATTTCAATTTATTTATTTTTTTTTTTATTTAATTATTTAATTTTATTCACTAATTTTCATTCATTTTTACTTATTTATTTTTATTTATTTATTTATTTTTACTTATTTATGTTTTTTTATTTATAATCTTTTTATTTATTTTTATTTATTTATTTATTTTTATAAATTTATTTACTTTTATTTTTTTATTTATTTTTTTTATTTATTCCTTTAATTATTTTCTTTTATTTATTTATTTATTTATTTTCATTTATTTTGAATCATTTATTTTTACTTATTTATATGTTTTTATTTACTTTTATTTATTTATTTATTTTTTTATTCATTTTTTTTATTTATTTATTTTTTTTTATTTTAATTTTTTTTATTCATTCATTTTATTTATTTTTATTTATTTATTTTTTATTTATTTATTTTATTTTTATTTTTTTATTTATTTTATTTCAGTTATTTATTTACTTATTCATTTATTTATTTATATCTTTTAATTTATTTTTATTTATTCATTTATTTATCTTTATTTGTTTATTTTTTCATTTATATTTTTTAATTATTTATTTTTATTTCTTCATTTATTTTTATTTGTTTATTTATTTATTTATATTTATTTATTATTATTTGTTGTTTTAGTTTCATTTATTAATTTTATTTATTTAATTTTTTTTATTTATTTATTTTTAATTATTTATTTATAGTTTTTAATTTTTATTTATTTTTATTTATTTTGTTTATATATTTATTTATTTTTATTTAATTATTTTTTTATTTATTTTTATTTTTATTTATTTTTATTTATTTATTTAATTTTCTATTTCTTTATTTTCATTTTTGTTTTATTTTTATTTATTTATTTGCATTGATTTATTTATTTATTTATTTATTTTTATCTATTTCAATTCATTTATTTTTTTTTATTTAATTATTTTTAATTATTTATTTATTTCTATTTATTTTCACGTATTTATTTATCTGTTCATTTATTTATTTATTTAATTTTATTGATTTATTTTCATTTATTTTTATTTCTTTTTTTATTAATATATTTTTATTTATTTATTTTTATTTATTTATAATTTTTTTATTATTTTCATTTATTTCTTATTATTTATTGATTGATTTTTAATTTTTATTTATTTCATTTATTATTTTTAATTATTTATTTTTATTTATTTATATTAATTTATTTTTATTTATTTATATTCATTTATTTTTCTTTATTTATTTATTTTTATTTATTCATTTATTCATTTTTATTTATTTATTTATATTTATTTATTTAATCATTTTTATTTATTTTTATTTATTGATTTTTAATTTTTATTTATTTCATTTATTATTTTTAATTATTTATTTTTATTTATTTATATTAATTTATTTTTATTTATTTATATTCATTTATTTTTCTTTATTTATTTATTTTTATTTATTCATTTATTTATTTTTATTTATTTATTTATATTTATTTATTTAATAATTTTTATTTATTTTTATTTATAAATTTATTTATTTTCATTTTATTTATTTATTTTTTTATTCTTTTTATTTATTTATTTATTTATTTTTATTTTTTATTTATTTTATATTTATTTATTTTTATTTATTTATCTTCATTTATTTTTATTTATTTATGTTCATTTATTTTTATTCATTTGTTTTTATTTATTTATTTTTATTTATTTACTTTTATTTATTTATTATATTCATTTATTTATGTATATTTATTTATTTCTTTTAATTTATTTATTTAATTTTATTTAATTATTTATTTTTTATTTATATATATTCATTAATTTTTATTATTTTATTTATTTTTCTTTATTTTTTTCTTTATAAATTTTTATACATTTATTTATTTATTTTTATTTATATATTTATTTTTTTTATTTATTTATTTTTATTCATTTATTTATTTTCATTATTTATATATTTTTAAATTATTTATATTTATCTATTTATTTATATGTATTTATTTTATTAATATTTATTTATTTATTTTTATTTATTTTCATTTATTTATTTATTAATTTTATTTATTTATTTATTTATTTATTTTCAATTATTTAGTTATTTCTATTTATTTTGTATTTTCATTTATTTTTATTTATTTATTTATATTATTTATTTTTTATTCATTTTTATATATATATTTATTTATTTTTATTTATTTATTTTTTTATTTCTACATGTATTTTTATTTATTTATTTACTTTTATATATTTATATTAATTTATTTTTGTTTATTTTTTAATTTATTTATTTTTATTTATTTATTTTAATTTATTATTTTATTTTTATTTATTTATTTTTATTTATTTGTTTTTATTTATTTTTTTTATTTTTATCTTTTTATTTTCATTAATTTTTATTTATTTATTTTCTTTTTATCTATTTTAATATATTTACTTCCATTTATTTTCATTGATTTATTTATTTTTATTTATTTATTTATTTTGTTTATTTATATTACTTTTTTATTTATTTATTTTTATTTATATATTCTAATTTGTTTTTATTTATTTATTTTTTTTATTTATTCTTATTTTTATATTCTAATATTTTTTTATTTATTTTTTATTTTATTTGTTTATTCATTTTTATTTATTTGTTTATTTTTTATTTTTCTTTATTTATTTATGTACTTATTTTTTATTTGTTTTTATTTATTTATTTATTCATATATTTTTATTCATTTATTTATTTTTATTTATTTATTTTTTTATTTATTTACGTTTATTTATTTATTTTATTTTTTTACTTTTATTTATTTATTTTCATTTATTTTCAGTTATTATTTATTCATTATTATTTATTTATTTTCATTGAATTTTATTTATTTATTTATTATTTGTTTTATTTATTTTTTATTTAATTATTTTTATTCATTTATTTATTTGTATCTCTTTATTTTTAATTTATTTTTATTTATTTTTTAAAATTTATTAATTGTTTTTCTTCATTTATTTATTTTTAATTTTAAATTATTTTATTTATTCTTATTTTATTTATTTATTATTATTTTATTTTATTTTTATTTAATTATTTATTTATTTATTTATTTATTTATTTATTTATTTATTTATTTATTTACTTGCATTTCATTTATTTATGATTTAACTTTATTTATTTATTTACTTATTTCTATTTAATTATTTATTTAGTTATTTATTTATTTATTTACTTACATTTTATTTATTTATGATTTAACTTTATTTATTTATTTACTTATTTCTCTTTAATTATTTATTTTTATTTATTTATTTACTTTTATTCTTTTATTTAATTTTCTTTTATTAATATATTGATTTATTTTTATATATTTATTTATATATATTCATTTATTCATTTATTTATTTATTTTTATTTATTTTTTTATTTATGTATCTTTATTTACTGATTTCTATTTATTCATTTATTTTTTATTAATTTTGATTTATTTATTTATTTTATTTATTTATTATCATTCATTTATATTTATTTATTTATATTTATTTTTTTTATTTATTTATTTTTATTTATTTTTTATTTTTATTTCTTTATTTATTTTTATTTTTTTACTTATTTTTATTTATTTATTTTCATTTATTTTTATTTATTCATTTTTATTCATTTATTTTTATATATTTATTTACTTTTAATTATTTATTTATTTTTATTTTTTTATTTATTCTTTTTTATTTAATTATTTTTTATATATTAATTTATTTTTATTAATTTTCATTGATTTATTTATTTCCATTTATTTATTTGTTTTTTTTATTTATTTATTTTTATTTATTATTTTTTTATTTATTTTCTTATTTCTTTTATTTATTTATTTTCCATTTATTTGTTTTTATTTGTTTATTTATTATTTTTCTTTTTATTTATTTATTTTTATTTACTAATTTATTTTTAGTTGTTTTTATTTATTTATTTTTATTTATTTATTTTTAAACTATTTATTAAGTTTTATTTATTTATTTATTTTTATTTATGTATTTACTTTTTTTATTTTCATGTATTTTTTACTTATTTTTATTTATTTATTTATATTTATTTATTTATTTTAATTTATTTATGTATTTTTTATTTATTTTGTTTTTTATTTAATTTTTTTCATTTATTTTTAGTCATTTATTTATTTTTATTCATTTATTTTCTATTTTTATTTATTTCTTTTATTTATTGTTATTTATTTATTTACTTTTGTTTATTAATTTTTTTTATTTACTTATTTATTTATGTTCATTTATTTATTTTTTTATTTATTTATTTTATTTACTTTTATATATTTTTTATTTATAAATTTTCATTTTTTTTATTTATTCATTTTATTTTTATTTATTTATTTATTTTTATGTATTTAATTTCATTGATTTATATTTTTTTTATTTGTTGTTATTTATATACTTATTTTTATTTATTTATTTTATTTATATATCTATTGTTATTTATTTTTTATTTCATTTATTTACTTATTTTTTTTATTTATTTATTTATTTATTTCTATTTATTTATTTATTTTTATTTATTTATATATTTTTATATTTTTATTTATTTATTTGAAATTTTTGTATTTATTTTTATTTATTTGTTTATTTTTTATTTATTTATGTTTTTATTTATTTTTTTTTTATTTTGTTAACTTTTATTTATTTATTTATTTATTTTTATTTATTTATTTTCATTTTTGTTATTTATTCTTTTTATTAAATATTATAATTTTTTATCTTTTTATTTTTATTGATTTTTTATTTTTATCTACATCATTTATTTTATTTATTTATTTATTTTATTTTATTTTATTTATATATTTTTTATATATTTTTACTTATTAATTTTTATTTATCTATTTTTCTTCTATATGTTTATTTATTTTAATTATTCTGATTTATTTATGATTATTTATTTATTGATTTTTTATCTATTTTTTCATTTTTTTATTTATTATTATATTATTCTTATATATTTATTTATTTTCATTCATTTTTATTTATTGATTTATTTTTATATATTTATTTATTTGTTTATTTTTTATTTTTTTTTATTTTTATGTATTTATTTTTTATTTTTTTTTATTTTTATTTTTTTATTTATTATTATTAATTTATTTATTTATATTTATATATTTATTTTCATTTATTTTTATTTTCATTTTATTTATTTTTCATTATTTATTTATTTTTATTTATTTTTTATTTATATTTTTTTTATTTATTTCTTATATTTATTAATTTTTATTTATTTATTTTCATTTATTTATTTATTTATTTATCTTTATTTATTTATTCATTTTTATTTATTTATTGTCATTTATTGTTTTATTTTTATTTATTTATTTATTATAATTTCTTTATTAATTTTTATTTTTATTTATATTTTTTTTTATTTATTCATTTTCAATTATTTTTTTTATTTTATTTTTTTCCATTTATTTATTTATTTATTTTCATTTACTTATATATTTATTTTTATTGTTTTATTTATTTTTTATTTATTTATACATTTTATTTATTTTTTTTATTTTTTATTAAATTATTTTATATTTTTTTTTTTATTAAATTATTTTATATTTTTTTATTTATTTTTATTTATTTTTTTTTATTTATTCATTATTTATATATTTATTTTTATTTATTTAATTATTATTACATATTTATTTATTTATTTATTTATTTATTTATTTATTTATTTATTTATTTATTTATTTATTTATTTATTTATTTATTTATTTATTTATTTATTTATTTTCATTCATTTATTTAATTTTATATATTTACTTATTTTCATTAAATTTAATTTTTAAAAATTATTTTTGTTTATTTATTTTAATATTTTTTTAATTTTTTCTTTATTTTTATCTTATTTTTATTTTTTTATCTCTTTATTTATTTATTCTTATTTATTTATTTTAATTTATTATCATTTATTTATTTACTTTATTTATTAATTATTTTTATTTATTTATTTTTTTCAATTATTTATTTATTTTTATTTATTTATTTATTTGTTTTTATTTTATTATTTATTTTTATTTATTTATTTTCATTTATTTTTATTCATTGATTTACTTTTTTTTATATATTTATTTCTTTTTATTTATTTTTTATCTATTTATTTTCATTTATTTATTTATTTATTTATTTATTTTTTTATTTATTTATTCTTTTTTATTTATTTCTTTTTATTTATTTTTATTTATTTATTTTCATTTACTTAACTTTGTTTTTAATCATTTATTTTTAATTTTTATTTATTTGTTGGTTTTTTAATTATTTTTAGGCATTGTCTTATTTTTTATTTAGATTTACTTGAATTTATTAATTTAGATTTATTTATTTTTATTTTTTTCCTTTCATTTATTTTAATTTATTTTTATTTATTTATTTCCAAACATATTAGTTATTTTGATTTAGTTCATAGTTTTTTTTCATTTATTTACTTTTATTTATATATCTTAATTTCTTTTATATTTCTTTATTTATTGATTTATTTTTAGTTAATGTTATATACTTATTTATTTTTTTTTTTTTATTATTTTTCTTTATTTATTTAGATTCATTTCTACTTATTTATTTTTATTTATTTATTTCTTTATTTATATTTACTTATTTAATCAAGTAAAAAACCAAACGTAAAAAAAGGAATAAGAATGTAATGAAAAAGTTTTAGAAAAATATATCAATTTTGGATCCAATATTATTATGAACTTTGCTATCTTTATAAATACAATAAATATTTAAATGAAACTTTGATATTACATTCTTATTGCTTTTTTTTTGGGTAATTTTTGAAGTTGATTTTTTACTTGAATAAATAAATAAATATAAATAAAAATTAAATAAATAAAAATGAATAAAAATACAAAATAAAAAACTGGAAAATAATAAAATAAAAAAATAATAAATAAGTATATAAATTTCCTAATAATAAATCAATAAATAAAGAAAAATATATGAAATAAAGATATATAAATAAGAGAAAATGGAAAATAATATGAACTAAATCAAAATAACTAATATGTATGAAAAAAAATAATTTAAAATAAACTAAACAAAAAATAAAAATAAAGAAATCTAAATAAATAAAAGAAAGCAAAACTAAACAAAAAATATGAAAATAACTAAGAATAATGAAAAAATAAAAAAAATTAATAAAAAAACGATAAAAAATTTAAATAAAAAATGAAAATAAAAAATTAAATAAAAAAATAAAAAATAAATAAATAAATAAAAATAAAAGAAAATAAAATTATAAAAATAAATAAATAGATAAATAAATAAAAATAAATAAATAGATAAAAAAATAAATAAATAAAAATAAATAAAAATCAACGAAATCATCAAAAGAAATAAATAGATAAAAATAAATAAATCAATAAATAAATAAATGAAAAAAATAAATAAATAAATATAAATAAATAAATAAAAATAAATAATTAAAAGTAAATAAATCAATAAAAATATAAATGAATAAATGAAAATAAATAAATAAATAAATAAATAAATAAAACATAAAAAATAATTAAATAAAAACACACTAAAACAAATTAAAAAATATATCAATAAAAAAATGCATAAAAAAATAAAAAATAAATACAAATAAATAAATAAATAATTAAAAAAATAAAAATAAATAAACAAATGAATAAATAATGAAATGAATAAAAAATAAATAAATATATAAATAAAACTTAATAAATAAAAATAGATAAAAAATTAAAATACATAAATATATAAATAAATAAATAAATAAAATAAATGAAAAATAAAAATAAATATATAAATAAAACTTAATAAATAAAAATAAATAAATAAATAAAAATTAAAAATTGAAAATAAATTAATAAAAAGAAATAAAAATAAATAGATAAAAATATATAAATGAAAAAATAAAAAATAAATAAAAATTAATATATGCATAAATAAAAATAAATAAATAAAAATAAATGAATAAATAAAAATAGATAAAAATAAGTAAATAAATTTAAATAAATAATAATAAATAAATAACGAAAAATAAATAAAAATAAATGAATAAAAAAGTTGAAAATAAATAAATAAAAATAAATAAATAAATAAATAAATTAATAAATAAATAAAAAAATAAATAAAAATAAATAGAAATAAATAAATAATTAAAAATAAATGAAATTTAATAAATAAAAATCAATCAATAAATAAACATAAATAAAAAAATAAATAAATGAAAAAATAAATAAATAAATACATAGAAAATTATAAATAAATAAAAAAAATAATAAGTAAAATAAACATATAAAAAATAAATAAAAATACATAAGCAAATAAAACAATAAATAAATAAATACAAAGAAAATGAAAAATAAATAAAAAAAATTAATAAGTAAAATAAACATACAAAAAAATTAATAAAAATGCATAAATAAATAAAAAAAAAATAAATAAAAATAACAAATATAATAACTAACAAAGAATTTTAATTAAATAAAAAATAAATGAAAATCAATAAAACAAATAAAAATATATAAAAAATAAATAAAAATAAATAAATAGATGAAAATAAATAAATAAAATCAAATATAAAAATAAATGAAAATAAATAAATAAAAATAGATGAATAAATAAAAATAAATAAATAAAAATAAATAAAATTAAGAAAAATAAAAATGAAAATAAATGAATAAAAATATAAAAATAAGTAAATAAATAAAAGTAAATAAATAAATAAAAATAAATAAATATATTAATAAAAATAAATAAATAAATAAAATTAAATAAATGATTAAAAATAAATATATAAATCAAAGTAAATAAATATTAAAGGAAAATAAATAAAAAAAACAAATAAATAAATAAAATTAACTAAAAATAAATATATAAAAATGAATAAACAAATATAAATGATAAATAAATTAATAAATATAAATGATAAATAAATTAATAAATATAAAAATAAATAAATAAAAATTAATGAATAATTAAAAATAAATGAATAAATAACCTAAAATAAATGAATAAAAATAAATAAAAATAAATAAATAAAAATAAATAAATAAATAAATAAAAATATATAAATAAATAAAATTAAATAAATAAATAAATAAATGAAAAGATTTTAATAAATAAATAAATAAATAAATAAAAGTAATAAATAAATAAAAATAAATAAAAAGAAATAAAAAATAAAATAAATAAACAAATAAGAATTAATAAATAAAAATAAATGAAAAAAATAAAACATAAAAAAATAAATGATATAAATACAAATAAATAAATAAATAAATAAAAGTAAATACAAATAAATAAGTAAATAAAAATGAAGAAATAAATAATAAATAATAAAAAAATAAAAATAAATAACATATAAATAAAAATCAATAAATAAAAAATATAAAAAATAAATAAATAGTTAAAAATAAATAAATAAAAACAAATAATA
>JANJGK010000025.1:40549454-40551954 GCA_039081455.1 Macrobrachium rosenbergii
GAAAAATAAATAAAAAATAAATAAATAAAAATAAATAAATAAAAGAATATAATTAAATAAATAAATAAATAAAAATTAAAATAAATAAATAAAGAAATATATAAAAAAATAAATAAAACAAATTTAATAAAAAACAAACAAATGAAAAATAAATAAATAAAAAAATTAAAAATATAAATAAATAAATAAATAAATAAATAAATAAATAAATAAATAAATAAAAACCAATAAATAAATAAAAAAACAAATAACTAAAAAGAAATAAAAAATAATAAGGAAATAAAAATATATAAATAAAAGAAAGTAAATAAATAAAAAAATAAAAAAAATAAAAATAAATAAATAAATAAAAGTAAATAAATAAAAAAAAAATAATAAATAAATAAATAAAAAATAAATACACATATAAAAATAAGTAAATAAATGAAAAAAATTGATAAATAAAAAAATAAATGAAGATAAATAAATAAAAATAAATGAATATAGATAAATAAATAAATAAATAAATAAATAAATAAATAAATAAATAAATAAATAAATAAATAAATAGATAAATAAATAAATATATAAATAAATAAATAAATAAAACAAATAAATAGAAAAATAAAAAATAAATAAATACAATAAATAAATATAAATAAATAAATAAATAAAAATAAAAAAATAAAAAAATAAAAAAATAAATGAATAGAAATATGTAAAAAATGAACAAATAAATAAAAATTAATAAGTAACTAAAAACAACTAAATATAAAAAAATAATTAAACAAATAAAAATGAATAAATAAAAGTAAATAAATAAGAATAAATAAAAATAAATAAATAAATATAAATGAAAATGAATTAATAAAATAAATAAATAAAAAATAAATGAAAATAAATAAATAAATAAAAATACATAAATAAATACAAATAAATAAATGAATAAATAAAAAAAATAAATAAATAAATAAAAAATAAAAATAAATAAATAAATAAAAATAAAAATAAATTAATAAATAAATAAACGTAAATAAATAAATTAATAAATAAAAATAAATAAATAAAAAATACAAATAAAAATAAATAAAAATAAATAAATAAAAGTAAATATTTAAATAACAATAAATAAAGAAATAAGTAAAAATAAATAAATAAATAAAAATAAATATGCAAAAAAATAAAAAAAATAAATAAATAAAAATAAATTAATAAAAATAAATAAAGATATAAAAATAAATGAAAATAAATAAACAAAAAGAAATTAACAAAAATAAATAAATAAAAAATAAGTAAAAAATTAAATGAAATTAGATAAATAAAAATAAATAAATAACTGAAAATAAATAAATAAATAAAAATGAAAATCAATAAATAAAAACAAATGAAAATCAATAAATAAAAATAAATAAAAAATAAATAAATAACAATAAAGAAAGATGAAAATAAATAAATAGAAATAAATAAATATAAATAAATAAAAAAAATAAATAAGTATATAAATAAAAAAATAAATAAGTATATAAATAAAAATAAATAAAAGTAAATAAAAATAAATAAATATAAATAGAAATAAATAAATGAGTGAAAGTAAATGAAAATAAATTAATGAACAAAAATAAATAAATGAATAAAAATAAATAAATAATAAGTGTTAGGAACAATCGTTTGCCGATTGTTCCCTTAGTGGATTGTTGCCTCCTTTGTTTTGTTTGTTTTTCTTGCTGGCGAGTTGACGTCTGCTGGATGGCGTCAGACTTCGTCAGTCAGGTTCGTAACAGCAACAAGTCAGGTTCGTAGCAGCAACGAGTCAGGTTGAGGGCAGCAGAGAGTCCGTTGGGGTAGCAGCAGCAGGTATCCTTACCTGCGAGTCAGGTCCCGGCAGCAGAGGAATGGAGAGTTTTTGAGGACGAGATGGTTGCCGGTCGGCTCTGTCTTGGTCATCGTTATTGGAGGAGGACGTCAGCAGGTCTCGTCAGCAGAGCAGCGGAGAGAGTTTTTGGCCTTGATGGTTGTCGTGTCGACTCCGTCATGGGCACCTGGAGTTGGAGGACTGTGCTTGAGGGCTAGATGGTTGCCGTATTGGCTCTGTCTTTGTTGTCCTGCAGTGTTCCTGTGTTGCAGCTTCGTCTGTGAATGTTTATGTAACTCCGGATTTTCGTATTTCATGTGATTGTTCATTGCTTTGCTGACTGTATTTTTCATGTGATGTTGTTTATCATGATTTTATCTTGATGTTAACCCTGCTGTGTTGATTTTGTTTATGATCCCGTTTTGTTCATGCTTGATGTATTTATTATGTTAAGTGTTGTAATGGTCATTTGTGCTTTACCTGTTATTACTGTCATTATTTATTATCTGTTTATTTTTGGACACATTATTTTTACTGATTTAAATTCTTGTTCCCCATTTTATGTCAAATGTTTTTTCAGGAAAAGCTCTTGCGATGCTTTTCCTGAAACTGTTTCATTGTTTACTTTGATTTTTGCTGATGACTAATTTTTTTATTATAAATATGGAT
>JANJGK010000025.1:40561954-40566954 GCA_039081455.1 Macrobrachium rosenbergii
ACTAAATAAAAATAAATAAATACAAGAAATCAATAAAAATAAAAGAAAATAAATGAATTAAAATAAATAAATAATAATAAATGAAAATAAATAAATAAAATAAATAAATCAATAAAAATAAATAAAAAGAAATAAAGAAATAAAATAAATAAACTGATAAAAATAAAACAGAAAAATAAATGAAAATGAATAAATCAAAATAAATAAAATTATAATAATAAACAAATAGAGAAAAATAAATAAATAAAATTAAATAAATAAATAAACAAATAAAAATAAATAAAAATAAATAAATAAATAAAATGAAATAAATAAAAAAATAAAAATATATAAATCAATAAATAAAAATAAATGAAAGGAATAAATAATAATAAATAAATTAATAATTATAAATAAATAAAAAAATAAATTAATAAATGAAAATAAAGAAATATTTAAAAAAATTAAATAAAAAATAAAGAATAGAAAATAAATAAATAAATAAAAATAAATAAATGAAAAAAATAAATAAAAATAAATAAATAAATAAATAAAAATAAATAAATAAATAAATAACAATAAATAAATGAATAAAAAAAATATAGGGAAATAAATAAATAATTAGAAATAAATAAAAAAAAATAAATAAATAAAATAAATAAAAAATAAATAAATAAAAATAAATGAATAGTAATAAATAAATAATAAATGAAATAAATAAAAAATAAATGCATAAAAGTAAATAAAAAATAAATTATAAAGATAAATAAATAAATAAAAATAAATAAATAAAAGAAAATTAAGTAAAAATAAATAATAATAAATAAATATAAATGAAAATAAAAAAAATAAAAATAAATAAATAAGTAAATGAAAATAAATGAAAAAATTAATAAATATAAATAAATAAGTAAATGAAAATAAATGAAAAAATTAATAAAAATAAATAAATAAATGAAAATAAATGAAAAAATAAATAAAAATAAATAAATAAAAATAGATAAATAACTAAATAAAAATAAATAAGTAAAAATAAAGAAAAATAAATAGATAAATAAAAGTCAATCAATAAATAAATAAAAATAAATCAATAAATAAATGAAAATAGACAAATAAATAAACAGCAATATCTGAATAAATAAAAATTAATAGAAATAAATTAATTAAAACAAATAAATAAAAGTAAATAAATAAATAAAAATTCATAAATAAAAAAATAGATAAATAAATGAGAATAAATAAAAATGAATAAATGAAAATAAAGAAATAAGTAAAAATAAATAAAAAAATATATAAAAATGAATAAAAATAAATAAATAAATAAAAATAAATAAATAAATAAAAATGAAAAAAAATAAAAATTAATAAGTAAATGAAAATAACTAAATAAATGAAATTCAATAAACAAAAATAAATAAATAAGAATAATTACATAAAAATAAATGGAAATGAATAAATAAAAATAAATAATAGACAATAAATAAATAGAAATCAATGATTCTATAAAATAAATAAACATAAATAAATGAAAATAATTAAATAGAAATAAATCAATAAATAAAAATAAATAAGTGAATAAATAACAAATAAAAATAAATGAATAAAAAAGTAAAAAAAAATAAAAATGAACAAAGAGAAATAAATAAATAAATAAATAAAAATAAATAAATAAATAAACGAAAATAAATAAATATAAATAAAAATAAATTAAAATAAATAAATAATAATAAATAAATAAAAAAACCAATACATATGAATAAATAGATAAAAAATTAATAAATAAAAAATAAATAAACAAATATGAATAAATAGATAAAAATACGAAAATTAATGTAATAATAAAAATAAATAAATAAATAAATAAAAATAAATAAATATATGAAAATAAATAAATTAATAAAAGTAAATAAATAAAAGAATATAATTAAATAAATAAATAAATAAAAATGAAAATAAATAAATAAAGAAATATAAAAAAAAACCAAAAAAATTAAATAAACAAATAAAAAATTAAATAAATAAAAAAATTAAAAATATAAATAAATAAATAAATAAAAACAAATAAATAAATAAAAAACAAATAACTAAAAAGAAATTAAAAAATAATAAGGAAATAAAAATATATAAATAAATGAAAATAAATAAATAAAAATAAAAAAATAAATAAATAAAAATAAATAAATAAATAAAAGTAAATAAATAAAAATAAATAAATAAAAATACACAGTTGAAATAATAAATAAAAAAAAAAATAAATAAATAAAAATTAGTAAATAAAAAATAAATAAATAAAAAATACATAAGTTAAAATAATTAAATAAATGAAAAAAAATTTATAAATAAAAAATAAATGAAGATAAATAAAAAAATAAATAAATAAAATCAATGTAGATAAATAAATAAATAAAAATAAATGAATGTAGATAAATAAATAAATAAATAAATAAATAAATAAAAAATGAAATAAATAAATAGAAAAATAAAAAAATAAATAAATACAATAAATAAATAAAAATAAATAAATAAAAAACTAAATGAATAAAAATAAGTAAAAAAATAAATGAATAAATAAAAAATAAATAAGTAACTAAAAACAAGTAAATATATAAAAATAAATAAATAAATAAAAACGAATAAATAAAATTAAATAAATAAGAATAAATAAATAAATATAAATGAAAATGAATTTATAAAATAAATAAATAAAAAATAAATGAAAATAAATAAATAAAAATAAATAAATAAAAATACATAAATAAATAAAAAGAAATAAATGAATAAATAAAAAAAATAAAATAAATACATAAAAAAATTAAAATAAATAAATAAATAAAAATAAAAATAAATTAATAAATTAATAAATGGAAATAAATAAATTAATAAATAAAAAAAATAAATAAAAAAAAAGAAAAATGAAAATAATGAAAATATATAAATAAAAGTAAATATTTAAATAAAAATAAATAAAGAAATAAGTAAAAATAGATAAATAAATAAAAATAAATATGTAAAAAAAATAAATAAATAAAAATAAATAAATCAAAATAAATTAATAAAAATAAATAAATATATAAAAATAAATGAAAATAAATAAATAAAAATAAATGAACAAAAATAAATAAATAAAAAGTAAATAAAACATTAAATGAAATTAGATAAATAAAAATAAATAAATAAATGAAAATAAATAAATAAAAACAAATGAAAATCAATAAATAAAAATAAATAATAAATAAATAAATAAATAAATAACAATAAAGACAGCTGAAAATAAATAAATAGAAATAAATATAAATAAATAAATAAAAATAGATAAGTATATAAATAAAAATAGATAAAAGTAAATAAAAATAAATAAAAATAAATAAATGAGTGAAAATAAATGAAAATAAATTAATGAACAAAAATAAATGAATTAATAGAAATAAATAAATAAAAACATTTAAATAAATGAAAATAAATAAAGAAAAATATATCAATAAATATTAGTAAATAAGTAAAAATAAATAAATACATAAATAGAAATAATTAAATTTATAGAAATAAATAATTAAATAAAAATAAAAAATAAAAAATATATACATATATAAAAATAAATAAATAAATGAACAAAATTAATAAATAAATAAATAAATAAATAAATAAATAAATAAACAAATAAAAAGCAATTTAGTGCGGGGAGAAGACACTTCTTTAATCCTTTCTGAGTTCTTCATTTAGCTGCTGACGTCTCAGGACGTTTACTCCCATTTTCAAAGCTATATAATAAAAGAAACAGATATTTAAAAAAACAAAATCGGAATAACATAATATAAAATTATAACAAAAAACTATTACTACATTAAAATGGAAGAGTGTTTATTTACCAAGTGGTGCTGAAGGTACAGACCGAGTGACAGTCCGGGTCAGGTACATCATCGACGAGAACTCAGGAGAAGTATAGAGGTGTTGAGGTGGTCTGAGTATTTAGTTGGGGGACGAGTTTTATTTATTTTTATTTATTTATTTATTTTTAATTATTTTTTAAATTTTTTATTTATTTATTTCTTTATTTATTTATTTTTATTTATTTATCTATTTTTATTTACTTATTTATTTTCATTTATTTATTTATTTTGATTTATTTTCCTTTATTTTTATTTATTTATATATTATTTATTTTTTTATTTATTTATTTTTATTTATTTATTTATTTATTATCATTTATTTATTTATTTTTAGTTATTTTTATTTTAATTTTTTTCATTTTTATTTAGTTTTTTAATTTATTTTCCTTTATTTTTTATTTATTTATTTTCCTTATTTATTTATTTTTATTTCTTTTCACTTATTTATTTATATGTATTATTTTTATTTGTTTATTTTCACTTATTTTTATTTATATGTATTTATTTTTATTTGTTTATTTTCACTTATTTTTATTTATTTATTTAGTTCTATTTATTTATTTAGTTCTATTTATTTATTTATTTTTATTAATTTTTTTTAGTTATTTATTTTTTAATTTTATTTATTTATTTATTCTAATTTATTTATTCATTTTTATTTATTTATTTATTTCTATTGATTTATTTATTTTATGTTTAATTATTTATTTTTATTTAATTATTTATTTTTATTTATTCATTTTCAATTATTTTTGTTTATTTATTTATTTTTATTTATTTAATTATTATTTTTGATGATTTATTTATATTTATTTATTTCTATTTATTTATGTATTTTTATTTTATTTATTTATTTGTTTTTATTTATTCAATTATTTATTTTTATTTATTTATTTATTTCGTATTATTTATTTATTTTCATTTATTTTCATTTATTTATTTATTTATTTTTCTTTATGTATTTTAATTGATTTTCTATTTATTACTGTTTATTTATTTTTATTTATTTACTTTTATTTTTTATGTTTATTTATTTATTTCATTAATTTATTTTTATTTATTAATTTCTTATTTTTATTTATTTATTCATTTTAATATATTTATTTATGTATGTATTTATTTATTTTTTATTTT
>JANJGK010000025.1:40634454-40636954 GCA_039081455.1 Macrobrachium rosenbergii
TAAATAAATAAAAATTCAAATAAATGAAAATGAATAAATATTAAAAATGGAAAATAAATAGACAAATAAAAATAAATAACTGATTAAATAAAAATGAATAAATAAAAAAATAAAAAATAAAAATAAATAAATAAAAATAATTAAATAAATAATAAAATATAAATAAAAATTAATAAATAAATAAACGTACATAAATAAACAAAAATAAATAAATAAATAAAAATAAAAATAAATAAATGAAAATAAATAAATAAAAATAAATAAATAAAAATAAATTTATAAAAATAGATAAATAAATAGAACTAAATAAATAAATGCAAAATAAATAAATAAGTGAAAATAAATAAAAAAATATAAATAAATAAAAATATATAAATAAGAAATAGACGAATTTAAATAAATAAAAATAAATAAATCAATGAAAATAAATAAAAATAAATAAAAAATAAATGAAAATAAATAAATAAAAATAAATAATTAAATAAAAATAAAAAATAAAAAATAAATTAAATAAATAAATAAAAAATTAAAAAATTAATAAATAAAGATAAATAAGTAAAAGTAAATAAAAAAATAATAAAATAAAAAATTACAAAAATAAATAAATAAATAAGTAAAAATAAATAAATAAAAAAGGAAATTAAATTAATTAAAATAAATAAATAAATAAAAATCAGTAAATAAAAAAATTAAAAAGAAATAAAAGTAAATAAATAAAAAATAAATAAAAATAAATAAATAAATAAATAAATAAAAAAATGAAATTAATTAAAAGTAAACAAATTAATTACAAATAAATAAATAAATAAAAATAAATAAATTAATAAAAATAAAAAATGAAAATATATAAATAAAAAAATAAATAAATAAATAAAAATAAATGAATAAATAAAAATGAAAAATAAATAAAAATGAGTGAAAATAAATTTAAAAAATAAATAAATAAATGATAATAAATAATTAAATAAAATTAGACAAATAAATAAAAATAGATAAATAAAAAATATATAAATAAAAAATAAATAAATAAATAAATAAAAGTAATTATAATAATAAAAATAAATAAATAAATAAAAATAAATAAATAAAAAAGTAAAAATAAATAAATAAAAGTAAATGAAAATAAATAAATTAGAATAAATAAATTAATAAATGAAAATAAATAAATAAAAATAAATAAATTTATTAAAAATATATAAAGAGAAATAAATAAATATAACTGAATAAATAAAGGAAAATAAATAAATAAA
Organism: Macrobrachium rosenbergii; assembly: GCA_039081455.1. Taxonomy (NCBI): domain Eukaryota; kingdom Metazoa; phylum Arthropoda; class Malacostraca; order Decapoda; family Palaemonidae; genus Macrobrachium; species Macrobrachium rosenbergii. The sequence continues at coordinate 40,635,705 of JANJGK010000025.1, forward strand.
TAAAAGATATAAATGAAAAAATAAATAGATAGAGATAAATAATTAAATTACTAAAATTAAATAAAAATTAATAAATAAATAAATAAAAATAAATGAATAAACCAATAATTAAAAATAAAAAAATATATAAATAAAAAAATAAATAAATAAAAAATAATAAATAAATGAAAATAAATGAAAATAAAAAGAAATTATTTATTAAATATAAAAAAAATAAATAAAAATTAAATAAATAAGAAAAAAAATAAATAAATAAAAATAATTAAATAAATAAATATTAATATATAAACAAAAATAAATAAGTAATTAAAACTAAATAAATAAGTACATAAATAAATATAAATTAATAGATAAATATAAACGATAAATAAATATGAATAAAAAATAAATTAAAAATATAAATAAATAAACAAAAATAAATAGATACAAATAAATAAATACATAGATACAAATAAATAAATAAATAGAAATAAATATATAAATAATTAAGATAAATAAAAAAAATAAATGAATAAAAATAAGTGAAAATTAAATAATAAAAATAAATTAATAAATAAAAATTAATTTTTATTCATATATTTGTTTTTATTTATTTTACATTTTTAAATTAATTTTCTTTATTTATTTATTTTTCTAATTTATTTTCATTTATTTATTTATTCTAATTGATTTATTTATTTTTTTATTTTTAAAATATTTATTTATCTATTTATTTATTTGTTTATTTATTAATATAATTATTTATCTATTTATTTATTTATTTATTTTATTTATTTTTATTTATTTATTTATGTTTATTTATTTTTATTTGTTTATTTTATTTATTTTTATTTATCCATTTTTATTTATTTAATTTTATTCATTTATTTTTATTTATTTATTTATCATTTTGTATTTATTTATTTTTATTTATTTATTTTTATCTAATTATTTTTATCTATTATGTTTTATTTATTTATTTTTATTTATTTATTTTTATCTATTTATTTTTATCTATTTATTTTTATTTATTTATTTTTATCTATTTATCTTTATAAATTTATTTTTTTTATTTATTTTTATCTATTTATTTTTATCTATATATTTTTATTTATTTATTTTTATTTATATATTTTTATCTATTTATTTTGTTTATTTATTTGTTTTTATTTATTTATTTTTATTTATTTATTTTATTTATTTATTTTTATTTATTTATTTTTATCTATTTACTTTTATCTATTTATTTTTATCTATTTATTTTATCTATT
>JANJGK010000026.1:0-17500 GCA_039081455.1 Macrobrachium rosenbergii
CACATCAGCTGGTCAGGCTTGGCTTATCCTAACTTTTCACCCAACATACATCAGAGGGTATTTGGGCTGATTTTATATATATATGTAATAAATAATTTATAATGCCCCCAGAGGTGAAGTCCCTAGGCATCCCCCCACCGCCCATCAGACCCCCAGCAGTCACTGCCTGACCACTGCATTGCAATGGCAGAAACTCAGATGCCTTTCATGTCCAATCTTTCGCTGAATCTTCTGAAATAAAGATTTTCCGGCCAATTTCCATTTTACGACTAACAAGCTGAATATTTACTTATTTTAATCATTATTATATTGAATTTTTAAGAGGATTCCCACTTATTTTATTTGCGTGTCTATATCCATTTATTTACCTGTTAATAACTTTTTTACTTAATACTGGAGGTAATAATAATCTTCAAAGAAATTTCTGAAAATGGGTTTTCGATTCACCAGCCAATAAGGAATCGTCTACGAAGACGCTTTACCAAAACCCAAAGATTTCAGCCAATAAAATGAGGCGTTAGAAACATTGTTTATGATGTAGGCCTCTGATTGGTCAAAGCAATTCCTGTCCTTACTTTGGTCACAGCGGTAAGCCTCTGTGTAGTTGTAACCGCGAAAACAGAAAGGTAGTTTTGATACACAGGTGCAGTAGAAATGGCAGTAAGGACACCGCTAAGAACGAGGAGTTTCCAGGTAGCTTTTTCCTTATACTGGAAATATCGAGACGTTTCTAGGTAGTTTTTTTCTTAAACTATTGGGTCATATTCTTGCTTTTGTAGGAGATGGAGGTTTGAACTACCTTTGGGAATCTGGAAAATGTTATGGAGGGGAGTATTGTGGTTACAGGATTGGGAATTTTGAACATTTTCGAAAAATACTCGTAGATTGTGAAGTCCCCCAAGGTTGGAATCTGCTGCCATTACTTGAGGTTCTCTGCAGCGTGCTTTCAATGGGGCCCCTAATTGCTACAACCCCTTTCGTTGCTTTTACTGTCCATCCTTTCATATTCTCTTTCTTTCATCCTACTTCCCTCAACCCTCTCCTAACAAGAGGATTTCCTCTTGTTACGCCTTTCAAACCTTTTCACTGTCAGTTTCCGTTTCGTCGCTGAATGACCTCATAGGTCCCAGTGCTTGGCCTTTGGCCGAAATTCTATATTCAATTCAATTCAAGGTTGGAATACCTATGGGATACTATTCAAAAGGATTTTCCAGATTTTTTGTTTTTACCAAAAATATGAGGTGGTTAATGATGGGTATGGTTCAGGGCCCGTAACAGACCTCTCTCTCTCTCTCTCTCTCTCTCTCTCTCTCTCTCTCTCTCTCTCTCTTTCTCTCTCTCTCTCTCTCTCTCTCTCTCTCTCTCTCTCTCTCTCTCTCTCACAGTTGAAACCTCTGAAAATTTCAAAGAGTAAAATCTAGGCGTTTTTGTGAAGCTCAAGTGACGATCCAAAATGTCAGGTGAGCGACCATATTGCTTAGCGAAATGAACAGTGGTACACAATTTCATGACTGGCTCTATTATAACCGTTATGTAAATTTTCTGGTCTCTTGCTTTTCATTTTTATGCCGAATTTCATCGCACTGTCTTCTGGTGCTTAGAAGGATTATGACCTACCTTAAATATTAATAATAATTGGTTATCAAAACAAACTGCGGTAGAATTTTTTGTTAGCTTTGTTAGTAATGTGGCCATTTGAAAGCTACGAAGTGCTGACACTGCAAAGCCCAGTCAGATCCTAAATTAAGGGCTGTTGCTTTAAGGCAATGAAAGGAAGGCCTACTGCTTTAAGGCAATGAAAGGAAGGCCTGTTCCTTTAAGGCAATGAAAGGAAGGCCTGTTCCTTTAAGGCAATGAAAGGAAGTCCTGCTGCTTTAAGGCAATGCAAGGAAGGCCTGCTGCTTTAAGGCAATGAAAGGAAGGTCTGTTGCTTTAAGGCAATGAAAGGAAGGCCTGTTCCTTTAAGGCAATGAAAGGAAGGCCGGTTCCTTTAAGGCAATGAAAGGAAGGCCTGTTCCTTTAAGGCAATGAAAGGAAGGCCTGTTCCTGTAAGGCAATGAAAGGAAGGCCTGTTCCTTTAAGGCAATGAAAGGAAGGCCTACTGCTTTAAGGCAATGAAAGGAAGGCCTGTTGCTTTAAGGCAATGAAAGGAAGGTCTGTTCCTTTAAGGCAATGAAAGGAAGGCCTGTTCCTTTAAGGCAATGAAAGGAAGGCCTGTTCCTTCAAGGCAATGGAAGGAAGGCCTGTTGCTTTAAGGCAATGAAAGGAAGGCCTGTTCCTTTAAGGCAATGAAAGGAAGGCCTGCTGCTTTAAGGCAATGAAAGGAAGGCCTGCTGCTTTAAGGCAATGAAAGGAAGGCCTGCTGCTTTAAGGCAATGAAAGGAAGGCCTGCTGCTTTAAGGCAATGAAAGGAAGGCCTGCTGCTTTAAGGCAATGAAAGGAAGGCCTGTTGCTTTAAGGCAATGAAAGGAAGGCCTGTTCCTTTAAGGCAATGAAAGGGAGGCCTGTTCCTTTAAGGCAATGAAGGGAAGGCCTGTTCCTTTAAGGTAATGAAAGGAAGGCCTGTTGCTTTAAGGCAATGAAAGGAAGGCCTGTTGCTTTAAGTCAATGAAAGGAAGGCCTACTGCTTTAAGGCAATGAAAGGAAGGCCTGTTCCTTTAAGGCAATGAAAGGAAGGCCTGCTGCTTTAAGGCAATGAAAGGAAGGCCTACTGCTTTAAGGCAATGAAAGGAAGGCCTGCTGCTTTAAGGCAATGAAAGGAAGGCCTACTGCTTTAAGGCAATGAAAGGAAGGCCTGTTGCTTTAAGGCAATGAAAGGAAGGCCTGTTGCTTTAAGGCAATGAAAGGAAGGCCTGTTGCTTTAAGGCAATGAAAGGAAGGCCTGTTGCTTTAAGGGAATGAAAGGAAGGCCTGTTCCTTTAAGGCAATGAAAGGAAGGCCTGTTCCTTTAAGGCAATGAAAGGAAGGCCTGTTGCTTTAAGGCAATGAAAGGAAGGCCTAATGCTTTAAGGCAATGATAGGAAGGTCTGTTCCTTTAAGGCAATGAAAGGAAGGCCTACTGCTTTAAGGCAATGATAGGAAGGCCTACTGCTTTAAGGCAATGATAGGAAGGCCTGTTCCTTTAAGGCAATGAAAGGAAGGCCTGTTCCTTTAAAGCAATGAAAGGAAGGCCTGTTCCTTTAAGGCAATGAAAGGAAGGCCTGTTGCTTTAAGGCAATGAAAGGAAGGCCTGTTCCTTTAAGGCAATGAAAGGAAGGTCTGTTCCTTTAAGGCAATGAAAGGAAGGCCTGTTCCTTTAAGACAATGAAAGGAAGGCCTGTTCCTTTAAGGCAATGAAAGGAAGGCCTGTTCCTTTAAGGCAATGAAAGGAAGGCCTGTTGCTTTAAGGCAATGAAAGGAAGGCCTACTGCTTTAAGGCAATGAAAGGAAGGCCTACTGCTTTAAGGCAATGAAAGGAAGGCCTGTTCCTTTAAGGCAATGAAAGGAAGGCCTGTTCCTTTAAGGTAATGAAAGGAAGGCCTACTGCTTTAAGGCAATGAAAGGAAGGCCTGTTCCTTTAAGGCAATGAAAGGAAGGCCCGTTGCTTTAAGGCAATGAAAGGAAGGCGTACTGCTTTAAGGCAATGAAAGGAAGGCCTGTTCCTTTAAGGCAATGAAAGGAAGGCCTGTTGCTTTAAGGCAATGAAAGGAAAGCCTACTGCTTTAAGGCAATGAAAGGAAGGCCTACTGCTTTAAGACAATGAAAGGAAGGCCTACTGCTTTAAGGCAATGAAAGGAAGGCCTGTTGCTTTAAGGCAATGAAAGGAAGGACTGTTCCTTTAAGGCAATGAAAGGAAGGCCTGTTCCTTTAAGGCAATGAAAGGAAGGACTGTTCCTTTAAGGCAATGAAAGGAAGGCCTGTTCTTTTAAGGCAATGAAAGGAAGGCCTGTTGCTTTAAGGCAATGAAAGGAAGGCCTGTTGCTTTAAGGCAATGAAAGGAAGGCCTGTTCCTTTAAGGCAATGAAAGGAAGGCCTGTTACTTTAAGGCAATGAAAGGAAGGCCTGTTGCTTTAAGGCAATGAAAGGAAGGCTTGCTGCTTTAAGTCAATGAAAGGAAGGCCTGTTCCTTTAAGGCAATGAAAGGAAGGCCTGTTGCTTTAAGGCAATGAAAGGAAGGCCTGTTCTATTAAGGCAATGAAAGGAAGGCCTGCTGCTTTAAGGCAATGAAAGGAAGGCCTGCTGCTTTAAGGCAATGAAAGGAAGACCTGTTCCTTTAAGGCAATGAAAGGAAGGCCTGTTGCTTTAAGGCAATGAAAGGAAGGCCTGCTGCTTTAAGGCAATGAAAGGAAGGCCTGTTGCTTTAAGGCAATGAAAGGAAGGCCTGTTCCTTTAAGGCAATGAAAGGAAGGCCTGTTGCTTTAAGGCAATGAAAGGAAGGCCTGTTGCTTTAAGGCAATGAAAGGAAGGTCTGTTCCTTTAAGGCAATGAAAGGAAGGCCTGTTCCTTTAAGGCAATGAAAGGAAGGCCTGTTCCTTTAAGGCAATGAAAGGAAGGCCTGTTGCTTTAAGGCAATGAAAGGAAGGCCTACTGCTTTAAGGCAATGAAAGGAAGGCCTGTTCCTTTAAGGCAATGAAAGGAAGGCCTGCTGCTTTAAGGCAATGAAAGGAAGGCCTGCTGCTTTAAGGCAATGAAAGGAAGGCCTGCTGCTTTAAGGCAATGAAAGGAAGGCCTGCTGCTTTAAGGCAATGAAAGGAAGGCCTGTTGCTTTAAGGCAATGAAAGGAAGGCCTGTTGCTTTAAGGCAATGAAAGGAAGGCCTGTTCCTTTAAGGCAATGAAAGGAAGGCCTGTTGCTTTAAGGCAATGAAAGGAAGGCCTGTTCCTTTAAGACAATGAAAGGAAGGCCTGTTCCTTTAAGGCAATGAAAGGAAGGTCTGTTCCTTTAAGGCAATGAAAGGAAGGCCTACTGCTTTAAGGTAATGAAAGGAAGGCCTACTGCTTTAAGGCAATGAAAGGAAGGCCTGTTGCTTTAAGGCAATGAAAGGAAGGCCTGTTGCTTTAAGGCAATGAAAGGAAGGCCTACTGCTTTAAGGCAATGAAAGGAAGGCCTGTTGCTTTAAGGCAATGAAAGGAAGGCCTACTGCTTTAAGGCAATGAAAGGAAGGGCTGTTCCTTTAAGGCAATGAAAGGAAGGCCTACTGCTTTAAGGCAATGAAAGGAAGGCCTACTGCTTTAAGACAATGAAAGGAAGGCCTACTGCTTTAAAGCAATGAAAGGAAGGCCTGTTCCTTTAAGGCAATGAAAGGAAGGCCTGTTCCTTTAAGGCAGTGAAAGGAAGGCCTACTGCTTTAAGGGAATGAAGGGAAGGCCTGTTGCTTTAAGGCAATGAAAGGAAGGCCTGTTGCTTTAAGGCAATGAAAGGAAGGCCTACTGCTTTAAGGCAATGAAAGGAAGGCCTACTGCTTTAAGGCAATGAAAGGAAGGCCTGTTCCTTTAAGGCAATGAAAGGAAGGCCTACTGCTTTAAGGCAATGAAAGGAAGGCCTACTGCTTTAAGGCAATGAACGGAAGGCCTGTTGCTTTAAGGCAATGAAAGGAAGGCCTGCTGCTTTAAGGTAATGAAAGGAAGGCCTGCTGCTTTAAGGCAATGAAAGGAAGGCCTGCTGCTTTAAGGCAATGAAAGGAAGGCCTGCTGCTTTAAGGCAATGAAAGGAAGGCCTGTTCCTTTAAGGCAATGAAAGGAAGGCCTGTTGCTTTAAGGCAATGAAAGGAAGGATCTGTTGCTTTAAGGCAATGGAAGGAAGGCCTGTTCCTTTAAGGCAATGAAAGGAAGGACTGTTCCTTTAAGGCAATGAAAGGAAGGCCTGTTCCTTTAAGGCAATGAAAGGAAGGCCTTCTGCTTTAAGGCAATGAAAGGAAGGCCTGTTGCTTTAAGGCAATGAAAGGAAGGCCTACTACTTTAAGGCAATGAAAGGAAGGCCTACTGCTTTAAGGCAATGAAAGGAAGGCCTGTTCCTTTAAGGCAATGAAAGGAAGGCCTGTTGCTTTAAGGCAATGAAAGGAAGGCCTGTTGCTTTAAGGCAATGAAAGGAAGGCCTGTTCCTTTAAGGCAATGAAAGGAAGGCCTGTTGCTTTAAGACAATGAAAGGAAGGCCTGTTGCTTTAAGGCAATGAAAGGAAGGCCTGTTCCTTTAAGGCAATGAAAGGAAGGCATGTTCCTTTAAGGCAATGAAAGGAAGGCCTGTTCCTTTAAGGCAATGAAAGGAAGGCCTGTTGCTTTAAGGCAATGAAAGGAAGGCCTACTGCTTTAAGGCAATGAAAGGAAGGCCTACTGCTTTAAGGCAATGAAAGGAAGGCCTGTTGCTTTAAGGCAATGAAAGGAAGGCCTGTTGCTTTAAGGCAATGAAAGGAAGGCCTATTGCTTTAAGGCAATGAAAGGAAGGCCTGTTCCTTTAAGGCAATGAAAGGAAGGCCTACTGCTTTAAGGCAATGAAAGGAAGGCCTGTTCCTTTAAGGCAATGAAAGGAAGGCCTGTTGCTTTAAGGCAATGAAAGGAAGGCCTACTGCTTTAAGGCAATGAAAGGAAGGCCTGTTCCTTTAAGGCAATGAAAGGAAGGCCTGTTCCTTTAAGGCAATGAAAGGAAGGCCTGTTGCTTTAAGGTAATGAAAGGAAGGCCTACTGCTTTAAGGCAATGAAGGGAAGGCCTGTTGCTTTAAGGCAATGAAAGGAAGGCCTACTGCTTTAAGGCAATGAAAGGAAGGCCTACTGCTTTAAGGCAATGAAAGGAAGGCCTGTTGCTTTAAGGCAATGAAAGGAAGGCCTGTTGCTTTAAGACAATGTAAGGAAGGCCTACTGCTTTAAGGCAATGAAAGGAAGGCCTGTTGCTTTAAGGCAATGAAAGGAAGGCGTACTGCTTTAAGACAATGAAAGGAAGGCCTACTGCTTTAAGGCAATGAAAGGAAGGCCTGTTCCTTTAAGGCAATGAAAGGAAGGTCTGTTGCTTTAAGACAATGAAAGGAAGGCCTGTTCCTTTAAGGCAATGAAAGGAAGGCCTGTTGCTTTAAGGCAATGAATGGAAGGCCTGTTCCTTTAAGGCAATGAAAGGAAGGCGTACTGCTTTAAGACAATGTAAGGAAGGCGTACTGCTTTAAGGCAATGAAGGGAAGGCCTGTTGCTTTAAGGCAATGAAAGGAAGGCCTACTGCTTTAAGGCAATGAAAGGAAGGCCTGTTCCTTTAAGGCAATGAAAGGAAGGCCTGTTGCTTTAAGGCAATGAAAGGAAGGCCTGTTCCTTTAAGGCAATGAAAGGAAGGCCGGTTCCTTTAAGGCAATGAAAGGAAGGCCTGTTCCTTTAAGGCAATGAAAGGAAGGCCTGTTCCTTTAAGGCAATGAAAGGAAGGCCTGTTCCTTTAAGGCAATGAAAGGAAGGCCTGTTGCTTTAAGGCAATGAAAGGAAGGCCTACTGCTTTAAGGCAATGAAATGAAGGCCTGTTCCTTTAAGGCAATGAAAGGAAGGCCTGCTGCTTTAAGGCAATGAAAGGAAGGCCTGTTGCTTTAAGGCAATGAAAGGAAGGCCTGCTGCTGTAAGGCAATTAAAGGAAGGCCTGTTGCTTTAAGGCAATGAAAGGAAGGCCTACTGCTTTAAGACAATGAAAGGAAGGCCTACTGCTTTAAGGCAATGAACGGAAGGCCTGTTGCTTTAAGGCAATGAAAGGAAGGCCTACTGCTTTAAGGCAATGAAAGGAAGGCCTGTTCCTTTAAGGCAATGAAAGGAAGGCCTGTTGCTTTAAGGCAATGAAAGGAAGGCCTGCTCCTTTAAGGCAATGAAAGGAAGGCCTGTTCCTTTAAGGCAATGAAAGGAAGGCCTGTTCCTTTAAGGCAATGAAAGGAAGGCCTGTTCCTTTAAGGCAATGAGAGGAAGGCCTGTTCCTTTAAGGCAATGAAAGGAAGGCCTGTTGCTTTAAGGCACTGAAAGGAAGGCCTACTGCTTTAAGGCAATGAAAGGAAGGCCTGTTGCTTTAAGGCAATGAAAGGAAGGCCTATTGCTTTAAGGCAATGAAAGGAAGGCCTGCTGCTTTAAGGCAATGAAAGGAAGGCCTGCTGCTTTAAGGCAATGAAAGGAAGGCCTGTTGCTTTAAGGCAATGAAAGGAAGGCCTGTTGCTTTAAGGCAATGAGAGGAACAGTCTCTCTGCTGAGGAGGATTTGTGTAGTTGGAACTTCAAAAGTTGAAGCGAAGACGCGACGCTTGACTACCCCCGAACAATTCTCCTGGTATTTTATTAATTTTCTTTAATTTTTATCTATCTATAAATGTTTAAATTGTAAAGTATGATATGTGCAGTTTAAATAAATGATGATCTCTTGCGTACAATCAAATTCAAGTGAAGGGAATCAGATGGCTAGGCTTGAGGTGATGCAGCCCTTAAATGTCATTGTTTAAAAATCCATAAAAATCAGTGTTGATATAAGCCCGCTTTTTCTCTCCTTGATTGACACTGGTGATCAACGGCTAAGAAGTACTTGCAGAATCTACATCACAAATTTGCAACTTAATTCACCAGTTATTCTGCAATTCATTTAACAATTACCTACTGAATATTCATCACGAATTTGCAACATACTGTTTGAATTAGGGAAGTAATTGCGGTCGCAGGTGAATTGCCTGCTTACTGAATGGAAGGTGCCAGCTTCGAAATAATAATAATAATAATAATAATAATAATAATAATAATAATAATAATAATAATAATAATAATAATAATAATAATAATTACAGTGAGACCCAACTTTCATTTCTCAGGTCATTGAAAGGCAAGGCCACGAATCCAGGCTCGGGACAGTTTTGACTGAACAGTTTGAGGTTTTTGTAATAATGTGAAACCGTTTTTCAAACCTTGTCATCAAAAGTACGAAAGGACGCTTGTATATGGTATCAGTTTTTGCACCAATTTCCCGGTGGGTAGGATCCTTGGACGTTAGGTGACAGGTGGTGGGAAATTTACGCACGCGCGCGCGAGCAAGCACATGTTAAAGACAGGCTTTATTGCATTCACACTGCACCACCGAATCTTCTACCAGAAATGAAGGGAAAGCTTCCCAGTTGGTCTTTCTCCGGCTGTTTGAGAAAAAATTCCAGGATTCCTGTTATTACAAAGGAGCTTAGGCTAGGATTTATTTAGGCTGCGTTCTCTCTCTCTCTCTCTCTCTCTCTCTCTCTCTCTCTCTCTCTCTCTCTCTCTCTCTCTCTCTCTCGTAATTCAAAGCTTCGAGACTTTCAAAGGACGTTTTTCGGTTGTCAAGAGTCTAAACGCTGTCTTGGGACAGTATACGATCTTGGGTTTATTTCAGTTTCATTTTATTCCAGCCATACATTATGAAAAATAAATCTGATTTTGATTAACGTAAGAAGTCCACCTGCCAACGAAGTTCTTCGCCGCCGCAGTTACGTAGTGACGTGACAGGTAACCGGAAGTTCTTGATTCCGGCCCAGTCGAGACGAGGTGGACGGTTATTGATTTCAATGCTGGTGAACGAAGGCCTTTGAAGCTTTCGGAAAAATCCTACTTATTTGGTGTTATTCTGGGTAGCAAAGGTATTTGGCTTCTATCTTGATATTTCATTTCGTATTTCGTATTGGCAGAATTAGCGTCTAGTGTTCAAATAGCGAGATTGAAAGCTCCGAGGAGGAGGAGGAGGCATTGCAGTGTGATACTGACTCTGAAGGCTACTCGTGGCACGCAAAGGTGAATGTCACTTTGATTTCTGTATTCTCCTTGGCATGGATTAGGTCAGTATAGATGGTGACTGGAATATTTGTACTATGGCGTTTGCCAACCAAAAAGGCTGTAGACAGTGATGGGGGTTAGTCTGAAATGAACGCCCTTTACTTAAGTTGACAGCAAGTAAGTAAACCGCTGTTTTATGCATCATGACATGAACTTGCAACCCACGTAGGCCTGCAGCAGGGTGCTGCTGCCTTTGCGAAATGAAGAGCAGTACAATTTTACGTCTGGCTCTAAAACTGGATTATATATTCTGTGCCTTGGTGCTTGTGACCTTTAGTGCAAATTTTATTGTACTGATTGCACTTAAGGGGGACATTCCATAACTTCCATATAAACGGTATATTAAAACTGCAAAGTATGAACACTACAGACACCAGTAAAGTAACCCCTAAGGCCTGTTGTGTCAAGGGATCGAACGATATTTCTTGAAATCAGTCATTACAACTGTATTCAGGGCTTAGTGATTGCAGGCCGAGTGAATAAATAGTCCTCCCTGTGTCCTGATGTCACTGAATCGACAGAATCTCTCTCGCCATTTTGACTCTGGTTGAAAGCTCCTCATGGCAGCAGCTGACATGATGACGGAAGAAGAACTCTCTCTCTTTATGTCGTTCAACTTGAAAATAACCGCGCTGTGAATGTGCAGTAGTTGCCTTTGAAGCATTGCTATATGGTTTTTGGCAAGGAGCGTCGAGGTTGATATAGCTGTTATTACAGCACTAAGATATTTCACTGGAAAAATTGTATGGAACTAGCTGACCAACCCGGCGCTGCCAGGGAAGATTTAATGACAACCAGTAAACTCTCTCTCTCTCTCTCTCTCTCTCTCTCTCTCTCTCTCTCTCTCTCTCTCTCTCTCTCTCTCTCTCTCTCCTCCCTAACACCTATCTCTCTCTCTCTCTCTCTCTCTCTCTCTCTCTCTCTCTCTCCTCCCTAACACCCTCTCTCTCTCTCTCTCTCTCTCTCTCTCTCTCTCTCTCATATATACATACATACTACATTCATATATATATATATATATATATATATATATATATATATATATATATATATATATATATATATAGATTAGGCAATGAAGCGTTAAAAAGGAAAGCCCATTGCTGAGGTTGATGGCATATAAGGAAATGATCGCTTTAGGTGAACTTAATGATTTTGCATTACAGGTTAATCTGAGGAGAAAGGTGAGGGTGAGGGTGAGGGTGGGGTCGAGATCTTCTTTCATTATGAGAACTGGACTTTATAGTCCTCCACAGCTGGTGGGTTAAACCACAAAATTTTCTGTCCTATGGCATATTTAAGTATGCCATACTGATCTGCTCTATAGCCTGGAGTACAGCATAATCATGGTACGTCATTAGCAAGGTTTTATATTAATGTTCCTTTTCTTTTTAAAGTGACTGACCTCTTGTGTCAGTAACTTCATTTGAATTATGAATACAGTGAGTTTTTATTACTTTTAAGAGAAATACTTTCATACTTGCTTGCATGATTCTAGTTTTACCTGCTAAACTCTTTCATGAATCATGAGGCTTGTGTAGATGGAATGTGTCACTGACAGCCAGAGGAAGTGGGGAGTGTTTCGGAAAATGTCTCCATCCCTCTCGGGCAACCAGCTACAGCTTGTCTGTCTGTCTGTGTGGTCTTCCGTTCGTCTGTTCCTCGGCCAATCTTAGTCTGGGAGATTTAGGCCAAAAGTGAGGGAGCGTCTTTGTCAAAGCTGTTCGTCTTCCTCTCTGTACCGATTGCTCAACTAAGGAGATGCCTTAAAAGAATGTTAATGAATGGTTGGGTGGAATATTTGATCACCATCGGTACAGTACGTATTATGTTATTTGAGTGTGGAGTGACAGTTGTTGTGAGCAGTTTCCTTTCATTACATGAAATAGGTGGAAGAAGCGCTGCTGAATCTGGACAACACTGGCAATTGGAAACATCTTTCAAAAGCGTCTCGTGGAGGAAATGACAAACTGCCTGCCGCTCTACTATAAGGATTTGTCAATCGTGGACGGATTCTGAACTATTAGACATGTTCGAAATCTTGTCTGTTTTTTGAAAATGGAAACAGAATGAGTTAGTCAGTTGCACTGGCCGTCATCCTGGAAATAGTGCCTTTGTTAACAAATATCATGATATGTATATATATATATATATATATATATATATATATATATATATATATATATATATATATTTATATATATATATATATATATATATATATATATATATATATATATATATATATATATATGTGTGTGTGTGTGTGTGTGTGTGTGTGTGTGTGTGTATATATAAACCTTGTGATTGTTATAAAAAGGGTGGACCATTGCAACTCTTTCATAATCTGCCTAAGATGCAACTCAGGAAGCTGCAGAATATGTATATTAATAATGGCTATCGCACCTTGTGACAGAATTGCCCCTATCCACTTGATGTAGTTCCGTCTGGGGCCAGAGGTTTTAGAGAGTGTTCCAAAGGCTTGGTTAGGTTGTCCCTAAGTACGGTTTTAGGCCTGGAGTTTTCATTCATACCGGGATAAGGCCACTAGAATGAATGGTTAATGTAAGGCTCAATATTATTCATAATTGCTTTCATTTTTACTTGACGTGAATGATCGGTGCTTTGTCCAAATGGATGTTGTCATTTCATGTGACTGAGAATGGGAGGGCCTCGACGAGGTAGTCCTCACTACACAGAGGGTGAAGCTTCTCAAAAGGGCTTCCAATATCGTGTGATTTCCGATTGAATAAGAGAAATTTCATATACGTGCTGAACAATGAATGACAAGGTATTACTTACGTTAAATTCATCCATATGTGTCGCATGAGAATCTGCTTAACGTTTGAGGTTTCAGTTGCATTTGCATAAATAACATTGCTGTTTGTGGATGTTTTTTTAAAGAACGTTTCCAGTTGCATCTGTTGCTCTTTCTGTAACAACCATTCTTTCTCCTTCGGCAGGCTCGAGAGGAATTCCAACAAGAACGCCATGTCATCCTCACGACCACTGAAGGAAGACACTTCATTTACAACAGAGAAGCAGGAGGTCTTCGACTGAAGCCACATTATGTGTGAGTGTTACAAAGATTTTTAACTTTTGTCCAAAGCCATTATTGTCAGTTCATTGGATCAGTTTCCAGTTAAGAAGTTTTGACACAGCTTACTGAAGACTAACCCAGCCAGCAGTGGAGGTCCCCAGGAAGACAAGAACTGGAGTTTTTATACATCTTTATGAACTTGTTAGAAGCCTTTTTTTTTCCGTAAGTCCAAATACCAATTCGTGTCTCCCGGTTGGCACCTCCTGCATGTGGGGGTCTGGCGGTGGCACATATTAAAGGATTTTGGCTCCTTGAATGTAACTGCAGCATATGGCTCCACTACTAATGCATATGTGTATGTGGATGTCACCCGCCTCTGCACATACTGCTGTAGATGTCACCCGCCTTTGTACATATTGCTTTAGATTTCACTCACTTCAGTGCATGTATAAACCCTTGAACTGACATGTGGCATAGGGCATAGACCCAGTAACATGACTGACATGACATTGAAAGTGTTTTTCCCTGCATCAGAAGTCTTGTCTTCTGCTGCTCCTGAAAGCCAGACTTTTGGTTTAATCTTCGGGTTTCTGTTAACAACGACTAATTTAAGACTGAATATTCCCTCCACTCAAGGCATTACAATATTCATAATGGCCCAGTGCCTGCCGAATTGATTTCACTTTATTTTTGCTTTTAAATTTTTTTTTTTATAAGTTTGTAGATATGGCATCCTCTTTTGACTCCTGAACAGCTTCATGACCATGTAGCTATTAATAAGTTTCAGTAATACTTATAGTTTTTACATCTAAAACTGTTTTTATAGCAGTCTGGTATATAATCAGTGATTGGTCCAGTATTCTACTATTTAAGTTTTCGATGATTTTCCAATCGCAAAGTTTCAGTGTCAGTCTTAGTGCTGACAGTTGATTGAGTTGAGCGTCGAAGGCTTCACTAAAACTCCAGGTTTTTGTAGACCGAAAATCCTGTGCTTATATGCTGGTATGAGATGTTAGAATCTCTCTCTCTCTCTCTCTCTCTCTCTCTCTCTCTCTCTCTCTCTCTCTCTCTCTCTCTCTCTCTCTCTCTCTCTCTCTTTCGGCGCAAATTCACTTGGATATCTTTGCATTGCTGACAGGGATGAGTCAGACATGTGTCCCAGGGTTGCCATAACAGCGTATCAGGTCACGTGAATATAATTCATATGTCACTGCCATCAGACCTCTCCACGTTGCTGTGTTTTGTGCAGTCACAGTCAAGTTACGATGCCCAGTGCATGCCCTCTTCAGGAGCTTCTTTCCATCAGAAGTCTCCTGAAGTGGCTGCCGAACATCCTTGGCTCTGTACCCTCCATCAGAGGCGGCAATGGTAGCCTGGCCTCTTCTGTACATGCTACGTGGTTTATCCACCGTAACCTATAGTAGGCCTATTGTAGGCTTTTCACTTTTGGTCTTATTCAGGCTTAAGCCTAAAGCTACAAGGTGGTTTGAGAAACGGAAAGGCTGCTGTTTTGGGCGATTTAGGTAGCCTTGTTTCAGTTCTGGGTCTTACCCTTTGAGCAGTCCGATTTCTCTCCTTCTGATGATGTTCCTAAGTGCTAACACTTACCTCCCTGAATAGATTCACTATACACAGCTTACATTGTAAGTGATGCTTCATTATAAATTCCAGTAAATACAAGCCCATATATTACAAGGAGAAGCAGCGTTTGATTTGTTGAGAGAGAGAGAGAGAGAGAGAGAGAGAGAGAGAGAGAGAGAGAGAGAGAGAAACAATTATAGAAAAGGAAGCTGGGTCATAGCGCGCGTGCGCGCTGTGTAACGCTGTTAATTGAAACATGTTATCGGCTGAGAAATGGTGTGAGATTTTAATGCAGAATTTAGTTCAGTTAATTACAGCAGGAAAATTCGGTTACTTACTGCAGGGAAATTCAGTTATTTACAGCAGGAAAACTTTCGAGGTTCGACCTGCATTATTTGCAGGCAATTCCTAAGTGACGGTTCAGTGCCTCATCTACAGTTGATTGCGACTGTATTTGGTGTGATTTGACTTTTGATGATGGTGTATGTATCAAACTGACCTCCCCTCTAGGAGTGGGAAATGGACCATCTCAGTTTGACTGCCAAAAATAACAGTGGTGGTTCCTGTGGCCGTTCAGCTAGAGCAGGTCATGCAGGTCGAGGGACTTAAAATGTATTTGTGACCTTCCCTGACTAAGAAAGAGAGTATCTAAAATAGTTTTGTGTACATGGGGATGCAGCGTTGAGCTAAACCGTTGCCTCTGTATGGTGACCTCTCTTGTTACAAGTGCTGATTCCTTGCTTAAGGTGCATTATTATTATTATTATTATTATTATTATTATTATTATTATTATTATTATTATTATTATTATTATTATTATTATTATTATTATTCAGAAGATGAAGAACCCTAGCCATTCGGAACAAGAAGCCCGCCAAAAGTGGCCTGACTTGAAATTCAAGCGTCCAAAGAATATTAAATATGAAAATAAATATGTCCATATCACTTCGCATGTGAAAGCTCCAGTGCATTTATTATTTTACACATTTTCCACGTTACAGTGTTACTACCCAGTGACGTAACACAAGCTGGAAAGAAACCTCTGCTATTCAGCCAGTCAGAAAGAAGGTCGGTTCCTCCTCCTCATTTGTTCGAAAAGGAATAACACGGAACGGTTCATATTGGTTCACGTGGTGTTCCAGACAGCCGGAACTTTGGAAGACTGGAAAAGGCAGTGCAGTGTTATGGGACGTTTTTATGAAGAAGGTAGGTTTTTTTGTGGTTTGGGTCAATCCACTGAGCTATCTATGGAGGTCGCTGATTTCAGCTTAGAATGATAAAGCTGCGAAGGTGTTTCATCACCAGTTCGAAAGCTGGCCAGAGAAGTGGTTTAATGACCGACCGTTTCCAGTAGGGAAACGGGACTGAATTCCAGGTATATTAGATTAGTGATTTATGGAATAATGTTTCTTGAAAGAGGGCGATCACTGACTAGGCAGTAGGATGAGAGCCCTGGTTTTTAATTTGTCTTTACAGGGCTTTCATAGGTCCTCATTTAGTGCAACAAGAATTACCCATTATGAGATATCAGTTTCTCCTCTGTTTGGTGTTATTCTCCCGACGGCGTTCTATATAATGAAAGCAAGTAAAGTAGCCTTGCATACCCGACAGTCGGGTCTTGAGTGAGGGAAACTGATACTGCTTTCCCGACCGTCGTTGAAATAGGGACTGAAATGTCTACTATACACTGACAGCAGAATAAATGACAACTTCATTATATAATGGATTTACTGGAAACCTCTTGACAGAAGGGGGCGGTGCCCCTGAAATCGATCTTCCAGGTATATTGTTATTTCTTGGGAGGGAAGAATAGAGACTGTTCTCTTAGTTTTTCCATGCTGGGTATTCTTGTATTATTGACATTCTTGACAGATGACTGGAAGACATATTCTCGTTTCAGTAGCACCGTCGTTTGATGTATTGTCATGATACTTGAATCACGTCACGAAAGTCAGTCAGTGGAACCTGATACAGTACATTGCACAATCCGCGGAATAGCTACAGGACATATCCTGTAATTAGAAGCCATTGCCAGAGAATATCAGAATTTATGGACGCAAACATGACATTAATATTTGGGTGTAGTTAAATTATAGCTCCCCCGGCCCCCCACCACCGGCCCTGACTGAAATTCTGCCTACGCCTAGATACTGTATCTTTGATGTATTAGAACAACATTTTCTTATTGCAACGCCGAGACATCTGAGCTGAGACAATGAAACAACGTAAGAATTAACCAAGATTGCTTTACACAAGGTTCCTAAAATGAGAAAGTTTAGAGAGTCCTGTGGACGGTTTGGTTACGGGTTAAAGAAAGACCTTGTTGTCACTTCAAAGCCAGATTTAACTCCTGGTGGAGGGCAGTAGAGCTAAGCGTTTGTACCGAGTATATCGTTAGTTTTCTTTCTTAATTTTTTGTTTATACTGACTGAAACACCTTCCTTCCTACCACAAGTTAATATTCAAAGTAAATCATAAAGTTTCAAGACTCAAATCGACTCCATTCCCGTTTTTGCACAAGGGTCGAGTAAACCACTTAGGCTAAGGGAAATTTTGAGTAAACAAAAACTCATAAATAAATCAACGTATCTCCACCACATTTCCTTTTCACATGAGATTTCCCACCAACCCCCCCCCCCTCTCTCTCTCTCTCTCTCTCTCTCTCTCTCTCTCTCTCTCTCTCTCTCTCTCTCTCTCTCTCTCCTAGGTTTTGGACACGCTGTTTGCGATACAGTTCGACTTTCCTTACATAGATTGGGTCACATTGCTGCTCATCCTGCCCCTTCCTTCCTTCCTTCTGTCCGTTTGGGTCACAGACCAGCTCAGACGTATGTGCCCCCAAAAGTTGGTCAATCCTTGTGGTTGTCCCGTTATTTACTGTGCATAGCAGTGGAGATCAACTAGATATCTATTAAGGTTGATAGCTTCATCGAATTGCAGGGGACGTTCAGTTGTTTCCAATAAAGCTCTCACTGCAGGTGTGATGGCTTTTCGTGGCTGACAGCTTCGGCACGGCACGGGATGGGCTGTTGTCATGGCATCCAGTGCACCGATTCTATGACTGTCTTCAAGTGGATTTCTTTAAAGTATATGTTAAGAACACTTTAAAGTATACT
>JANJGK010000026.1:22500-32500 GCA_039081455.1 Macrobrachium rosenbergii
TCAGGGCAAGTATATTTATAAATGACACCAGATGACATATAAGGTGATAACCGATCTTTGGTTTTAAAGAGTGAACCAATGGTGAAAGGGTTCTTAGGGATTAAAGTGACATCAATGGCATACAAATGATCCTGAATAATTTGAGTGAACTTTTTGTGGAACTTGGGGTCATGAGTAAATGGAAAGCTTGCGTAAAATTTCATTTTTTGGACGGTTAAAACTGCTGGTTTTGTAATGAAATGTTTGTTAAGTAATTTATGTAATTTCCTATACACCAGCTTTGCAAAGCTGTTCTTTCTATTTATGTTTATGTTTAGTTTAAAGCTGTCACTCCTCTAGGTCGGTCCTTAATCTTTTGTTCTGTAACCCCTTTCACAGATGGTTTTCAATTTTAGTTTACTGTATATTCAGTTACCTTCAGTTTAATGTAATGATTTTTAAAACTTTTGTTCTCTAATTTTAACGTTTGTGTACATTTGTGAAAATTTTGTATGAATAACTTTTAGCCTTTATTTCTAGCTTTTATGATTTTACAAAGAATTTTATTTTCATATTTTAACAGCCCTGATGATGTAATTAATCCGATAATTACGAAACGTTGGAATAAAGTCAGCTTGTATATCTGTGTGTCCTCTGCCCTTCATTGATGATTTTAAGTATGGATTGACTCCTGACTCCTCACACTAATCTATATATATATATATATATATATATATATATATATATATATATATATATATATATATATATATATATATGTATATATATATATGTGTGTGTGTGTGTGTGTGTGTGTGTGTGTGTGTGTGTGTATAAAGGGAGAGATAGGCGTAATTGTATGTATACCTATATGTATGTGCGTATGTGCGAGAGAGAGAGAGAGAGAGAGAGAGAGAGAGAGAGAGAGAGAGAGAGAGAGAGAGAGAGAGAGAGAGAGAGAGAGGCTTAATTTCAAGAGAATGTGACATCTTCTAAAATCCAGAATAAAAGATTGTATTGGCTGGACTTTCAGAGAAGACGAAGGTCATGGGATTTCTTTCCTGAGACCTTAAAATTCTCTGCCCTTAGGAGAGTTTGTGGGATTACTTACTCCAGTTACGAGGTCAATGAAATTGTCCCTGCCTCAGATGTACGGTTTTCAGATTATATATAAATATGTTTGTGTGTGTGTGTGTACGTGTGTATACATAAGTAATCGGGATAGTGTTGACTTCTAGAAAGTTGGATACATAGTATAAATAGGAGGACAAAAAGGAGTTGACGCATGTTTCAAGTTTATTTCCAGCCAGCATTTCAAAGAAGCATTTCAAAGAACAAACGGAGGATAACCTTTTAAATCTAAAGACTTTGTGTCCACACAAACTTCCGCCGCGTTCTCCGGTGACTGATAAGTAATTTATATAAGAAAGCCGAAATGTAATCAAAGGAAAGCCAGAAGTGGCAGTCCGACTCCCATCGTGGTGTCAGCCACCGAACAGGCCGCAGTACTGACCTCCTGGTATCCAAAGTTCTCTTTCTGTGATGGGCGACTGGTTCTGTTCTCTCCGTATAGAGTTCAACGATAGATGCAGCAGAACTACCATCACGGATGGTTATTCTGAATGTATGAGGATTGAATAATGGCTGTGGCTTATAAAGGAACCATTTTCTTGTGAAAAAGTTTTTTGCAGGCAGGGGGTCCTGGCAGTATACTAATGGTCTAAGTGTCCAGGGTGTGGTTCTTTCGCTGACTGGTTATTCACTGTTTTCCTTCTTGTTTTGACTTTGAAGCTCGTTATAGGTTTCGGGAGAGAGAGAGAGAGAGAGAGAAGCAGTGCAGTTGCTCTAGTTTCCTTTTATTAGTTTAAAAGGACGTGTTGCTGAAGGATTAAGCAGGTGTGGGTGGGGGGTGGGGGGGCTAACTGCTCTGGACCCTCCTGGAACAATGATCCTTCACAAAGGTACTTAACAAGTACGTATTGGAGAACTCTCTCTCTCTCTCTCTCTCTCTCTCTCTCTCGTTTTTCAGCAATTACATGGGTTTAAACTGCTGTGTTCATTGCAATAAAATTTTACTTATAGCTTTAACAAATAATCTTGCATCATATAGGTACAGTGATACAGTTTTAGGTGGCAATTACAAAAGACCTCCGTAATTTCACTTTGTTTAACCCTGTAGATCTCTGGAAATCCACTTTGTTCATTTTAAATATATTTTCTCTAAAAACTCTCTCTCTCTCTCTCTCTCTCTCTCTCTCTCTCTCTCTCTCTCTCTCTCTCTCTCAGAAATGAGAGTGGGCTTATAGACATCTCGATGTATTTCATCGAAAGTTTGCTCGCATGTTGAAATTGAATTTTCTTCCTTGGATGGATAGGGTGCTGCGGCATTTGGTGTCAGTTAATAAAGACCTCTGTAACTTCATTTTGTTTAACCCCTGTTGACCGACGAGCCATGGAAATTCCTGCCCCAATTTTATCAAAGAAGAAAAATGATGGATCCGATTGGACTAATCTCTCTCTCTCTCTCCTCTCTCTCTCTCTCTCTCTCTCTCTCTCTCTCTCTCTCTCTCCTTGTCTCTTGTATGTCATTCGGTCCTCAAAATTTAATTTATTGTGGCTCCCCCTCCCCACTCCCCCCTTTTCCCCCTTTTTGGGTTTTTATATATCGGGGAAAAAGAACTAGTTGGATTGATTCAAGAACAAAATTTTATCCGTCAGTAGGGCTTGCATACTTGATATGTAGTCAACTTTATCTAAAATTACAATACTATTCGATTTATCAAGTAAACAAATAAGTGAAAATGTTGTGAGTGGGCTCGGATATGGTTTATCCTTCTTTGTATCTAACAGACCCTCGGCTTTAACGATTGCGTCGTCCCTATGTGTCTTTGAAAAACGTTGTGATATTCCTCAAAATCATATTGATATAGTTAAAGGTATCATTTATGGAGCTGCGAATGTTAGGCATGAAAGCAATTTCCCTGCTCGCTATAAGAAAAGCTTGACCGACCTTAAAAAAGACAATACAATCCACATCACAAAAGCTGATAAATCGAATAGTATTGTAATTTTAGATAAAGTTGACTGCATATCACGTATGCAAGCCCTATTGGATGATGATACGACATACAAAAAACTAGCAAAAAATCCCCTTGCTCAAGTCATAAAAAGTTTCAACAGCACAGTGAAAAAAATCCTTAAAGATAAAAAAGAACTAATAGGTCAGTTGTCGGTAAAATTTCCCTCGTTACCTTACTTGCACGGATTAGTAAAATCACACAAAGAAAACAATCCTATGCGGCCTATTTATCAGTACTGTTGGCTCAATATCATATAAACTTTTCGAAATATATTACTAAACTCTTGTCTCCGTTACTTGGAACTATCTCAGATTCTCACGTATATAATAGTCTAGATTTAGTTGATAAATTAAACAAAATCACTTTTTGCCCCACTGATAGATTCGTTAGTTTTGATGTTTGTTCTCTTTTTTACTAAAGTCCCTATAGATTCTATTTTAGAGTATCTTAGTAATGAATTAATCCATCACGAATTACCTCTACCTGTAAGTCATATCATTTTTCTCACTAGGTTGTGCATTTGTGATTGTAAGTTTATATTCAATGGTGCATTTTACCAACAAATATTTGGTATGGCAATGGGCAACCTTTTATCCCCACTCCTCTCAAACTTGTACATGGAATTCTTTGAAAAACGATATATACCTAATATCATTTATACTCCTTTAAAGTGGTATAGGTATGTTGACGATATTTTAGCTGTTTTGCCTGCTGGTATTGATGTAAATGATTTACTCTGTAATTTGAATAACCAGGTACCATCCATTAAGTTTACGTTAGAATTAGAAAAAAGACAATTGCCTCCCTTTCTTAGATGTTTTAATACATAGAGAACCATTTCAATGTAAATTCAGTATTTATAGGAAACCAACCAACAACTTAACTTATGTCCATTTTTAATCAGGCCATCACCTCAACATCAAAATATAAATATTTTCCTCTATGTTTTTACGAGCCTTGCGCATTGTCAGTCCCCCAGTATTTGGATAAAGAAATTGAATACATAAGAAAAATAGGGACAGGTTTATGTTATCCTTCACATATACTAGATATTTGTTATAACAAAGCTCACAAAAAGTTTTATAGTGAAAGTAACATGAAGAAAGAAACCCCTAAGAACATTCCTTTAGCTTGCCTTATTGTAGTGGTTTTGCAAACATAAAATCATTGTTAAAACCTTTTAATGTAAACCTCGTTTTTTCTTATAATAACACACTCAAAAGAATGTTAATAAAAAAATAGCCCTAAAGAAAACAACAACATAATTTATAAAATTCCATGTTTGGATTGCCCCTCTTTTTATATTGGCCAATCTAGCAAAGATTTAGATGTACGTATTAAGCAACATAAGTATTCAGTCAAAACTGGACAAGGCATCCAATGCTATATTCATTCATTTAAGTGAAAACTCTCACAGGATAAATTGGACTGAAAGTTCAGTGATTGCAGATCGAAAAATTTCTCTTCAAGAAATCTATTGGAGTCCGCTATTATCCAGCTTACTTCCAGTTGTAAATTTTAATCTTAGCCCTGGCATGTATTATTTGGACCCCTGTATTAGAAAAATGTTCAAGAATGACCTAAAAGATAAAATCACTGACTTAATTACAAGTTAGCTACTTGATATATATTTTCTATATATCCGTATGTTTAATATAATTTTTTATTTGTAAAAATGTTCATCTTGCAAAAAGTTATTATTGCTTACAAAAAAAAAAAACAGAATTATTGTGTTGTACTAAAAATTTTTAGGTGGTCAGTCACGAATCTGTATAATCTTTTAATTGTCTTGTACCCTGCTCCTGAACGGCTGATCCTAATCCTTTGTAAAAACCTCTTAAATATTTAATCCTGTTTTGGCAGTTCTTACTAATTCTTCAATTGCGTTGGATTCCAGGTACATACGTTTCCTTTATAATCCCCATCTGTCATTTATATGAGCTTTCTTTGTAAACATACTTTTATATTTCTTCAGTCTGCTAAGTAAAGGACATAGCGTCGAAAGGCCTCGCAGCACTCCAGTGTTTCCGTTTCCTTCGTGGATTTTATCTTTATATATTCATCACGTTCCATATTTTCGTGATTCAGTTATACATATATATATTTATATATACATAATTAATTCATGTAGGGCTGAACATGTGTATGTATTAAGTAAATATTATTATAAGGATATATATCTACTATGAATTATGAATATTGTCATATATACATATACATATAGTACAAGAAAACGGCTTCTCCCAGGAGCTCTAGAATTTTTTTTTTTTTTTTTTTTTGAGAAAATTATCCAGTCAGGTGTACAGTATAGTTTAGCGTCCTTAAATCCTCCCTAGGAACTGGGGCCTTCTGGATTGCCTGGGGGGGGGTTACATGTGGTGACCTTTGGAAAAGCATAGAGGACCCACGAAAAATATATGTCTACGGGACCCCAAAATATTTATCTAGAAGGCCCCTCTCTTAAATCTAGTAAATCCTTTCTTCTGGGAAAAGTGAAAGCAACCATTTTTATCCCACTTGAGTAGTTGAATGAGAAGCGCGCGATGGTCCTCGTTGTGGCCATCTTGAAAACATTCAGAGGCTCGGGTGGTCACTTTTATGTCCAGGGACAAGATTAGGTCAAGAGCCTCAAGAGCTTCTACAATTTGGGTGACAAAATTGGCTCTACGTGGGTTAGGCTAACCCTTTCTAAATCCACCAGGGATGTTAGTTTTGCACCCCCCCCTTTCTCTCTCTCTCTCTCTCTCTCTCTCTCTCTCTCTCTCTCTCTCCTCTCTCTCTCTCTCTCTCTCTCTCAATTTTTTTTCACAAGGAAAAGCTGTTTCCTGATTTTTGAAGAATGATTTTTTAAACTTTGGAAATTCTATTTTCAAATTTATTTCGTTAATCTTTTAGGCAGAGAATAAAGGGGAAAGTGATCATCCTTCCATAAGAAACTGTCAACGAGAGAGAGAGAGAGAAGAGAGAGAGAGAGAGAGAGAGAGAGGAGAGAGAGAGAGAGAGAGAGAGAGAGAGAGAGAGAGAGAGACTCTTCCTTAGCCACATACCTTTCTTTGAGACTGCAAGCACAAAATTATTTTAATACTTATTGTGGAAACTATAAAAAGAAACAAACGTTTATCGTTGTCTTTACTGATCTTTCAATTCATTGACAGCTAAGATTTGTGTATGCATATGTATAAATGCAAGCATTATACATTTGAATACGTAGTTTTATTTATGTATGTTTTGAATATTTAAATGAATTAAGTAAATATTATTGTAACGTTATATGTATCTGTTATGAATTATGAATATTTTCATTATACGTATACAAGAAAATGGCTTCTAGAAACTACAGAGCGATGGGGGAGGGGGGAAGGAGGCTGGGTGACCGGAGGTGACCTTGGGAAAAACGTAGAGGACCCACGAAAAATTGATGTATAAAGGACCCCCAAAATATTTGTCTAGAAGCTCCCCCATCTTACAATCTAGTAAATCCTTACTTCTGGGAAAAGTGAAAGCAACCACGTTTATTGCAGTTCAGTTGTTGAATGAGAAGGACGTGATGGTCCTCGTTGTGGCCATCTTGAAAACTTGTCTAGGGACAGGATAGAGGCAAAAGCCGCTGCATTTGGGTGACAAATTGGCTCTACTTGAGTTCGCCTTTTCAATCCACCAGGGATATACTTCTCTCTCTCTCTCTCTCTCTCTCTCTCTCTCTCTCTCTCTCTCTCTCTCTCTCTCTCTCTGCAGATCTGCTTGGCTTTCTATAATGAGACTGATATATAAAAGATTATATTTTGATAATTCAAGTGTAAGAAAGTCAGCATTATTATTATTATTATTATTATTATTATTATTATTATTATTATTATTATTATTATTATTATTATTATTATTAACTAAGTTTAACTGGCGTTGTTGTTCTGGAAAGCCTCTCAATGTTGCCTCTTTTGGACATTAAATCTTGAAAGTAACGTTCATAGATAGAAACAGGAGGCTCAATAGATTTAAACAAGAGATTGAATAAACAAGTAAATGAAAAAATAACTCTTATGTGTATCCTTAACATATGATTAAACCACCATTGCTGTCCCATAATCCTCCTTCTGATGCAAATCTAACGCACCCCGTCCTCACCATAAATAATACCCCCTCCTCCCCCTCCCTTATCTGCCATACAAACCATACCCCCTACCCCACCTACCACTTTGGCCATTGGCCCTTCCCATCAGTTACTGTATTTACAGTAGATTCAAACTCAAGCAGCCTCAGATTATTCGTCCATTTCCCGCTTTCTTTCCCAACAGAAACTTCACAAAACTGAAACAACTATCAAAGTCACTGACGCTTCTTCAGAATCTTATTATTGACGTAAATTAATTCAGACTTGACACTCGAGGGGAGGGGGGGGGAGGGATTCTGTCAAGAAATTAAGTCAATAAATTCTGTTATAAATTCTAGAAGGGGGAAACGTATTTGCAACCTAAATGATTTTGTCATTGACTTGAAATGAAAGTAAAACTGCAGACTCCATCATTTATTCTCTGCTCTCATCGAATCTGTCACCGTGACAACACTTTATTATGCGAGATCTAACCCCCCCCCCCAATTTTTTCGAATCCGCCAGTGTCGTTTGCGCATGCGCTGGAACGCAGAGTGAAATGAGAGGTATTTGAGTGGAACAAAATTTGCAGATCTCGCGAATAAATATTGATTCTTCAGATCTACTGTAGATACATTATATTATAAATTATATTGATGCTCTTTATATACCAGCCCGACGGCATATAATTTGCGCTGTTTTCTTGTTTTTTTATTTCATTAATTAATTCGAATATAATGTGTTTCCAAACCATTGGGCGTTTAGTTTATTCATCAGATAAGTTATCTGTTCCATTACTCTGTCTCGTTGTTGTGATGAGGGCCATAAATTTGCCTTTTCCTCATAAGCAAACAACATTTGTCTACCTTCCATGTCTCTTGTGTATTGTTCACCAGAAAGGGAAGAGTCAGGATGTTTGTGACAGACTTCCTCATCGAGGCCATCGTGAAGAGGTGCACATTTAGACAGCAGTGAACCTCACGTCTAATTTTCTGTCTGTCTCCTCTGAGAGAGAGAGAGAGAGAGAGAGAGAGAGAGAGAGAGAGGAAAGGCCGATTGCTGATTGTCATTTTAAATACAACGGCAGATTGTCATACTTAGTTACATAGCTGATTGTCTTTTTAGTTAACAACTGATTCTGATTCTTAGGTTTACTTAAACAGCTGATTGTCGGTTTGGGTAAACAGCTGATTGTCATTTTTAGTTAAACAGCTGATTGCCATTTTTACTTAAGCAGCTGATTGTCATTTTGGTTAAACAGCTGATCGTTATTTTGGGTTAAACGGCTGATTGTCATTTTGGGTTAAGCAGCTGATTGTCATTTTGGGTTAAACAGCTGATTCCAGAGATGGCAAGAACAAGTGTTTTATAAACCTCTTTTCCCTTGACACTTCTTTGCTTTGTGGGACACCTTTTTCGGGGGGGGGCCTCTCTTCCCCCTCTCCCTCCCCCACTTCCTCTCCTGTCCCTCCCCCCACTTCCTCCCCTCTCCCTTGCAAGGTAACGGGTGTCATAACAATCTTCCGAAGTGTCAGTCTCCATTCTGAGGCCTTGTCTCTTCATTTTCTTGAGCCTCATTCTGTCTAGAGTCGACGTTCCCGTTTATTCTTATTTTCTATTTATTTTTTCTTTTCTATGAAAAAGAAAATCTGTCAGTGATGAACAATTTGTTCATCACTGACAAATCTCTTTATCAAGAGGATCATTAGCTCTTAATTAAGGTCTGTCAGCTTAACGAAATTTTTGATCGATCATTATATGGCAGCATTTTATTTGCATATTTTATCTCTCTCTCTCTCTCTCTCTCCTCTCTCTCTCTCTCTCTCTCTCTCTCTCTCTCTCTCTCTCTCTCATTTCGTTTTGTGCTTGGGTAATTCCTCATCGAGTGTCTTGTGAATTTGTAATCAGCGTTTCCCTTCCTCTTGCAAAGGTAAATCTATAGCACCAGATTAAAAAAGGTCGTGTTATCTCCCCTTCTTAGCATTCATTGACGTAACTCTCTCACTCTCTCTCTCTCTCTCTCTCTCTCTCTCTCTCTCTCTCTCTCTCTCTCTCTCTCTCTCTCTAAAACTGATTCATGTTAATACTTCAGACAGAGACGAAGCAATATATTAATTTCATCCCTCGTTCTGGTATACTAAGAGGGACAAATTGCAATATAACTGGGCTATAATTAGGGAGCAAATGCTAATATATGTATGCAAGAAAATTCTCCTAAACAGAATAGGGAGAGTAATATAAGATTTCATTCTTAAACTCTGCTGTATATGTGATCTTAGTAAGCTTGTATGCCTCTCAGGAAACAAAAATTATAAATAAATAAATAAATAAATAAATCTTGAATATAATTGCCACAGAAACTTTCTTATATATATCCGACAGAAATTGTCATGACTATAATCGAGAAAACATTAAATAGTTCAATATTTTCATATTAAGTCCAAAGACGGCCACTCCAGCGATCCAGCATCCTATAGAGCAAGGCATCCCTTCAAATTCCCCAATATTTCTGCTACAAGACGAAGGGGGTGGGGGAGGGGGAGGTAGAAGGGTGGAGGAGGGGGAGGTAGAAGGGTGGGAGAGTTTTGATAAAACCCAATATGGAAGGTGGTGGACATGCTGTCATCAGTTTCAGATGAGGGGTCGGGTTTTATTGCTGACAGCAACGAGGCACCCAGGAGGAGCTCCATCTGATTTAGCAGCCATGTGGAAGGGACGGTTTCAGCCTTCAAGTGGAACGAAAACGCCACAATATTTTGCGAGGCAGTCATGAATTGCCCGAGGAAGCGAGTTTTCTGGGGGCTGGGGGAAGGTGGGTCCTGGAAAAGGAGGAGTAGTTCCTGGAAAAAGAGGG
>JANJGK010000026.1:37500-88757 GCA_039081455.1 Macrobrachium rosenbergii
TTCCTTGAATTGATGATGTCTCGTTTTAGCTTCTGGTAACATTTGGTAGACTAACCTTTAATTCCGCCCATTTATTCAGGTTGTTTTACTTAAACTCTACATTTTCAACTCTTTCAAGATCAAAGGTCAAGTCAAGGTCATATTAGGAGTCACAGGTCAATATGAATAGCATCACTGAGTTAGTATTTATTTTCATGGTATTTTAGATACTGTAAGTCTATGAATGAGGTAACAAAGCTTCTTGGAAATAGCGAATGACGAAAACTTACGCGAAGAAAAATAAAAGAAGCAGAGTGAAATTATTTATTTATACTTATAAAACTACAAAGAGACAGTTATGTCAATTAATTATGTAAATAATATGAATAATAATTTTATAATAATGTGAAACAATGTGAAAATCAAACGACTGACTTTTGCTAAACGGAGGGTAGAAGTAGGCTAGGTGACGTTCCAGATGTACGATGCGCCAACTTTCTCCGTAGTGTCTGTAGTAGTGTGTGTGTGTGTTCGTTTACGTCCGGTCGTCCTGCTCATTTCGTGTGTAAATACGGGAGTTCGAAGCGTAATTCATGGCGGTAATAGTTTTAGAATATTCGAAAACTGAAACCGATCTGTGTTATAAGATAATGTGAAAAATATCGAGTGCTTTAAGATGACGTCATCATGGCCTCAGTGAAACCGATGTTTGGTCCCACGGCGACAAGGTAAGGATCTACAGTACATCGACTCATTCAGTACTATTTTCGTGCTAAAAATGTTAAGTTCCGTTATTTATATTGTAAAATACAAATATAGGCTGCCATTTTTTGTCGTTATTGAATAAGAGAATGGTTTGTCCTTTGGTTTAAAGACGGACTTATCCTCGGCAAAGCCAAACCAGCCTAGGCCTATGTTTATGAGACAAGATTGGTCGACCTTTTGGTTTGTAGGTTAATTCGGTTGTCTTTTCGTATTTAAACATTATATTTGAGGCTTTGAATTTGTAATATGTGATAGGTAGCCATTTACTTGTCGTTACTGAATAATGTGAGTAGGGTGTGCCCATTGGTTTTCATGCTCATGACGTATCTTTGGCTAAGCCAAGCCCAGGTTTCAGAGACAGACCTGATTGATTGACCCCTTGGTTTGTTGGTTTAATTCAGTTGTATTATTGTGTTTAGATATTAAATTTTGAAATATATTAAATGTGCATAGGCATCCATTAATTGCAGGGGTTGATTAATCCATTGGTTTTCTGCTTGATGACATTCCTAGGCTAAGCCAAGGCAAGGCCTATGTTTTCGAGACATGATTAGTTAACCTGTTGGTTGGTGAAGTTAGATTAAGTTTCCTTACGGCATCACTGCCCTTTAGCTTGACTTATCAAAGGGTATAATAGGCCTGCGTTGGACCTCGGGACTTTTTAACCAACCGATGTTTAGCAGGATGATTATAGTAGCTCAGTACATTTCTATCAGACGCCATGTTTATTCCGTAAACAACCCTTCACACTTCGTACTTTCAGTTTCGGTTGGATGGCGGTAAACAGGTTTAGTTTCGTACTCGTTTACTATTACTTCTCTATATAAAAGCTCACTTTTGCGTGACAACGGTCTTTCCCCTTCACTTAGCTTTCGTAAGTGTCTTTTGCCATTGCACTGGCGAGAGTTTGTGGCTAGGCTACTAATAACGAAAGTAAAGCTTTATTTAATAATAATAATAATAATAATAATAATAATAATAATAATAATAATAATAATAATAATGTTGTTGTTGTATATACAGTATTTTGATGTGCCCACGATCAAGTCCACGTGGATCTTGTTTGTGCCATAAACTCTAAAATGTTTAAAAATTACAGGATTATTGCTGTAGAACGCTTTACTGTCACTCATATACCTCCTGGAGTATCTTTAACTCTTTACTACCAACTGGGGTTGAATCTCACTACATTCACGGGCAACTTCTTATTATTAAGTTTCTGCTCTTGTCCCTCAAAGGAGGTTAAGTGGTGTTGGAGAAATGTGTTGCCCTGATTTGTGGATTTGGGGGTGAAGGGTGTCATAACCCCTCTACTCGTTTTCGACAGTCTCTTAGAGAGTAGAGAGAAAGAGTGGAATCTGAACAGTTATTAGTTATTTTGATCTCGTCGAAACCAGTTCCGTATATACTAGGCGTAAGATGGTGCACGTTTAGACTAATTTCTGATGGTTTACGTCTGTTTTCTCTCTCTCATTGTTGTCAGTCTTTCTCATAAAAACATTTTGACATCATGACACCTGGACCGATCACCTAACGTTGTTTGCAAGCTTCTGTTAATGCTAATTCTGTTTTATGAGGATTTAACTTTTTTTTTTTCTTTTACTTTTATGGGACGAATTTGAGATACGTTTGGAATTATTTTGAGAATATTAAGGTTTTATTTTTTTAGTTAACAGATTTGGTACTAAATTTTACCATGCAATTATTTGAAGTGAGAAATAAATGGTGAACCAAAGAGAATCCATATGTCTTAATATGGTACTAATGAGATTTCAGACTTGGTTACGAGGCTGATTTTGAATAAATTTATTAATTTTCGTAACTAAATCTTTTTAAACTTCACTGCGAGTTTGAGGGTGATTCTGGAAATAACTTCTGGTTGGTTGAACGAATCGTAGGCCTAGTAGGCCTAGTGAGGAAGTAAAACTGTTGGCTCTACAGTGAAACGAGTGTTTTTTGTGAGCATGTTTTTGCCAGGATATAAACTGAGAGTGAATTCACAGACAGCTTTGTGTTCTTAGAATTGCTTTAAAAGTTATATGAAATTTAGGAAATTCCGAATGATTTTAGTTGTTGGTTCTTTTCGAATATCATTTTTCAAATTAACTGGGAAATATTCAGACATTTTCCATGACAACATTTTCTTCCTTTATCGATTAATCTGGTCGACAGTTGAATCATTTGATATAGAGTCATATCATGGTGCAAAATTCATTTTAAATATAGCTGGAACTAAAAATAAAAATCACTAGTTACAAATGAAAGACCAGTTGGAAACATATACGCACACACACACACACTCTCTCTCTCTCTCTCTCTCTCTCTCTCTCTCTCTCTCTCTCTCTCTCTCTCTCGCCCTAGCAAAGGCTGTAGTTTTAAGACTATTGATATGGAAATGGGGCAGTTGAGTTGTCAAGGGAACAACTTGCTTGCTGATTTTCCTCTTATCTTTAATGAATAGTTTATTTACTGTTTATTATTTATTTATTTATTTGTTTGTTTGTTTATTCATTTATTTATTTATTGTAAAGCCACTTGTTTGTGTAACAAGTCAAAGGTGAGTTCAATGGGAGGCGTAGACGAACATAAAGAAGAGAGAGAGAGAGAGAGAGAGAGAGAGAGAGAGAGAGAGAGAGAGAGAGAGAGAGAGAGAGAGAGAGAGGCCCAACCGCCAGGTCGTTTGTTCAAATTGGAAAAAATCCTGTTTTAGAGTTGTAAGGGTTTACTCATCAATATTTATCGGGTGCATTGTTTGGGTGATAAATAAGCATGGAAGGTATATAAGTAGTAAAAGACTTTGTTTCATTAAGTCTTTATTTAGTATGGTATTCATTTGTTTTCCTAAACAAGTAACTATTTTTATTTTCTAATTTGAAGTCCCATAGGCCTAGGTGATATCTGGGGTGTGAAATTAAAATAAAACAAAAAGCAAAACCGTTAATTCACAATATTGTAAAAGCCTCTCTCTCTCTCTCTCTCTCTCTCTCTCTCTCTCTCTCTCTCTCTCTCTCTCTCTCTCTCTCTCTCTCTCGCGGGAGACTCAGTTGGGTGAATTTCGAATCCTTATATATTGACCAATGTACTACTTCAGGGCGCTTCTAGGACTAATATAGGCCTATTAACTAACCCAGTAGTTCCTTCCCGGTTCCCTGTCTGGTTTTCTTATTCCCACTTGGGCTAGATAAAGACTCTTGGATGCCTAACCCTCGGGTCTGTACAGATATTGACAAATGAGAGTCTGCAGGTTGGTGGGGAGAAGTTGAAGCGTCTAGGGGAAAAACACGTGAAAAATATTGGAACAGCCCCAAAAAAGTTTGGGAAACTTTTCATTTTCCTTTACAAAACTGAATTCAGTTCTTCTACATGCTTAGGTGAATAGAAAGAAATTATGTTGTTGTATATATATATATATATATATATATATATATATATATATATATATATATATATATATATATATATATATTTGAATGAATTTATATCACATCATCGTGATTCATATACAAGCATCAAGCTACAAACGTCCTTTAATATCCAATTCTCTCTACCTCGGAAGTAATATATTTTCATATATGTTACCGAAGGCGAATTTTTTAGTTGATAATAAGTTCGTCGTCCCGTGGGCTGGAACAACGGAAGACAAGAACTCAGGATTACAGTGACGCGGCTGACGCCTTTACCCACACGGCCGTGTGGGTAAAGGTGTCAGCCGCGCCACTATAGTCCTGAGTTCTTGTCTTTTGTTGGTTCGAGCCCACGGGACGACGAACTTATTATCAACTAAAAAATTCCCCTTCGGTAACATGTATGAAAATATATTACTTCCGAGATAGAGCGAATTGGATATTAAAGGACGTTTGTAGCTTAATGCTTATATATATATATATATATATATATATATATATATATATATATATATATATATATATATACACTGTATATTCTATATATATTTATGCCCTTCTTTTTCTAAACCAAAACTGCCCTGTCGTGGCGTTGAATAAATTTGTTATAAAACTCATTTAAAAAGCTTTAGAAAATTGGCTTCCATATTTCATTGGAAGAACTAATCTTTTGTGAAGGCTTCCGTGATAAATGATGATAAGAAAAGGGATCACTTCTTATTTGAATGGTCATTATAATCTCATTAGATGTCACTTGGCATAGTTGAGTTCTGTTTAGATTTCCAGATTGTTAAATTTTACACAAAGAGAGAGAGAGAGAGAGAGAGAAGAGGAGAGAGAGAGAGAGAGAGAGAGAGAGAGAGAGAGAGAGAATTAGTTCTTTTATGAGTTAT
The DNA here is from genome assembly GCA_039081455.1 of Macrobrachium rosenbergii. NCBI lineage: Eukaryota > Metazoa > Arthropoda > Malacostraca > Decapoda > Palaemonidae > Macrobrachium > Macrobrachium rosenbergii. The sequence goes on from JANJGK010000026.1 coordinate 42,542, forward strand.
TTTATTTTCTGGTCCTTTTGATGGGGATTTTTGGGGCAGCGGGACAGGACAGGAATCAATCCTCCAATCAGAGAAGATCAAGTTTTGTTCTCGAGTTTTATTCCCTAGATTTTTTTTTTTATTTTTTTTTTATTTTTAGGGACGTGATAATTCTCTCTCTCTCTCTCTCTCTCTCCTCTCCTCTCTCTCCTCTCTCTCTCTCTCTCTCCTCTCTCTCTTTGTGCTAGACAAATTTTGTTTAAAGCGTTAAATTTTAATTTTTATTACGAACGTGGTAATTCTCTCTCTCTCTCTCTCTCTCTTCTCTCTCTCTCTCTCTCTCTCTCTCTCTCTCTCTCTCTCTCTCTCTCTCTCTCTCTCTCTTTACCTAGGAATTGCCTTATTCTTTTGCAATTCATTAATCCTGTCTCTGTCTCTAATATATATGAAGATCTTGAATTTCTCTCTCTCTCTCTCTCTCTCTCTCTCTCTCTCTCTCTCTCTCTCTCTCTCTCTCTCTCTCTCTCTCTCTCAGTGAAAAGCACAAACCCATAAGATGTATTTAATCCTAAGTGTCACTTCAGTATGCAAATATTCACTTCGTAAAAGCAATTTATAAAGTAAAAGATTTTTATGTATGTCTGGAAACTCGTAATGTATATTTCAAAATACTCTTGATATAATAAAGCTGGCTTCACTCTAGCACGGGCTCTTGATCCTGAAGTATTCCTAAACATTTCAAATCACTGTCCTTTTCTCTAATTTAATTTAATTTTCTCTTGAATGCTTATTAATAAGAATGATATGTATATTACAAACTTCTGTAAATTGCAGTCACTCATTGTAAATCACGCTGTATTTGTATTAAATAAATCATTTTAATGTAAATTTAACTGTATAATTTACATTAATAAGAATTTTACCATTACCTGTAAATTATAGTTCCCTCATTGTAAATGCACATTGTACTTGTTGTAAATAATTATAATGAAAATTGAATGATATAATGTAGAACACAATTTTTCCATCCCGCGAATGTTTATAAAGTACTCATTATGTTTATGGTGGATCTAACTGGCATCAGTGTCCTTTATTGTGTTAAATTAGAGATGGAATGTGTGGAGGCGACGTCTAAACAGTCCTTTAGTTTGAGTGTTTAGTCTCAGACTCTTTAATAATGGCTACTAATTACTTATAAGGACGAGGCTCTCTTGCTGATTGGTAGCTTTTAGACAGCGTTAGATTTGACAGCATTTACGTCTTCTTTTTTCATTTTGGACAGTTAATAGCTAAGTGTAGATACTTGCAATCTCGTAGGGGGCAGTGCCGTCAGTGCAATTAACTTGGTACACTGTAGGCAATGCTAAAGGTCGTCTGCAGCGTCCCTTCGTCCCCTAGTTGCATCCAGCTTTTCAGCCTTTTACTTTACCTCCGTTCTTCCTTCTTTTCTTTTGTCTTGCTGTCCAGCCTCTCTACTATTACTTCTTGATGCAGATGTGGGGTTTTCTAACCCAGTTCCACTTTGAGGTCCCTGTACTTCATCGCCTTTGTTTTCTGGCGCTCATTATCTTGCGTCATTTTTGAAGTTTTGATGGAATTTGTGATAAACAGTTTTCAAAGAAGCTGTCTGTTTATCCATATTTCTACGCATCTTAGTTTTGAAGAACCAGTTGCCTGTTACCTTGAGTCTTCGTGAAGATATTTTGTCGAATGCTCAGGAATCATATCATGGAAGGAGTGAGGTTCAAATTAGGTTCTCTTGGAGGTCAGTTATCAAATAAAGGTCAATATCTCTCAAACTTTATTCTAGTAAATAATACTGAGAATAAATAATACTGAGAAACAATACCTTCCATGCGGTAATTTCCCCAAAGGCTTTCACAAAATCTCTCTCTCTCTCTCTCTCTCTCTCTCTCTCTCTCTCTCTCTCTCTCTCGTTTTTTCTTATCTTTCAATATTATTCTCTTGTGTATTTTTTTTAGTTGAGATTTTAAAGTAGAGCATTAAGGTTATTGTAAATTTATCTCGAGTGTTTTGTGTGCTTGTATAAATATATATAATATATTGTGTAGGGTTAAATTTCTTTTGTTAGAAAGACTGGAATTTGTACAAATCTAAGAATTCCATTTGACACTAATATATATATATATATATATATATATATATATATATATATATATATATGTATATATATATATATATATATATATATATATATATATATATATATATATATATATATGTATATATATATATATATGCATGTATATATATATATATATATATATATATATATATATATATATATATATATATATATATATATATATATATATATATATATATATATATATATATATATATACTGTATATATGTGGCCTTTATACTGACAAGTAGTAAGCCACAAATATCACTTCATATCGAATTCCCTAAATTCTCTCTCTCTCTCTCTCTCTCTCTCTCTCTCTCTCTCTCTCTCTCTCTCTCTCTCTCTCTCTCTCTCTCTCTCAGCGAGTCGTCTGTAGCCTAAAAAAATCAATGCAGAATGAAATTCCCTCAGTAGGGGAAAAGGCGCCATTTGGCGTCCTGGCGTCCTGAACATTTTGGCGTCCTGAACATTTGGCGTCCTCAAGAAAGGGTGTCATTTGGCGTCCTCAATTATTTATTTTATTTTTTATATTTTTGGTGAAGAAAATAACATGCAATTTTATTTTTATATTTTTGCTTTCGAAAATAACGTGCAAATATATATAAAAAAAATTATGTAGTAAGTAGGGGAAAAGGTCCCCGAACTGATGTGAGAGAGGCCCACTGAGTGACTCATCAACTGCCGCATGACTGATGAGATGAATCAATATAAACTATCTGTTATCAATCCCACTTTATCGATAAGAGTCTGACTAGGAGGAGGAGACACCTTGCCGAACAGATCTGAACTGATATTAGAGAGCCCCACTATGAGACTCGACCACAGCTGTGTGTCTGATAAGAGTTGAACCATTATAAACTAACTGTTATTTATCCCACACTATCGATAAGAGCCTGATTAGGTATCCGCTGCTGATGTGATTTAGACCCGCCGCGTGACTCATGAACAGGTGTATCACTGATAATAGTTGAAGCGTTATAAACTATCTGTTATTAATCCCACTCTATCGATAAGAGTCTGATTAGGTATCTATCTGTTATTAATCCCACTTTATCGATAAGAGTTTGATTAGGAGTGACGTCCCGCTATATAATGTACGAGTTTGCCGAGACGGATATCAGTTCACAGAACGCGTAGCTATACTCCGCAACATCCCGCCAGCAGAGATGGGTAATTCCAGCAGTTCCAGCAGTGGCGATGACAGCTCGAGCAGTAGCGAACAGCCAATGCCATGGGATTTATTAATACCATCAGTGGCAAAGACATTGTGCAGGAGGAAGAGTAGCGCTAATGGTGGAAGAAGAAGAAGAAGAAGAAGAAGCAGTGGGAGAGGTCAGAAAGGACCGAACCCGAGACTCATCCCTGCAGGAGAGAACACTTCTCTCAGCTCTGGTAATAATAATAATAATAATAATAATAATAATAATAATAATAATAATAATAATAATAATAATAATAATAATAATAATAATTTAATTTTTCATATATGATGCAACACCAGTCTACGTGAATATTGCCACACTTTTTACATATAAAACTTTCCATTTTATAATTAAAAATCCACCACAGCCATTCCTATTCTGCAGCCTCTCCTAACACCCGCACTATTCCTCTACCGAGCGAAGCAAGGGTAACCTCTGTAGGAGAGGACACAGCCACTCCTGTATCTGGTAAGAATAATTCATTTTGACCAGTCTCCATAAAATAAAACATTGTCACCCTTTACATATAAAACATTCTTTTGATACTTTTAAAATTCACCACAGCCACCCCTATTTCGCAGCCTCCTCCACCTCCACTTTGAACGCCTCCGCCGCACCTCCACCGCCGACCGTTGCACCCCCACCGAGTGAAGCAAATGCGATGGAAACATCTGCAGCGAATGCTGGAAGACACTGTCGAGTAGGCGGTGCCAAACAGCGAGTGTCCCAGCAGCAGGAAGCACCATTGCTTGATAGGGAAGGAGAGGTAGGCAACCGGATTGTGAGTGCCATCACATACTCGACTGCGGTGGAAACGCATGTCGATGTGACAACGGCACTCAGACTTAACCGAATGCAACTTGCCGAGGAGGTTATACGTGCTCTCAACAACCTGAATGTAAATAGCGCCATGCTATACTTCTGCAGTGTCATCAGCAGAGAGAGAATGACGGGTGCCAGTGCCACTCGTGAAACTGGTACTTTTTACATTAATACCCTACCAGTGTTAACATTGGCGGACACTGCGCTTGATGTGATAGACGAGGCTATCGAATATGTGGCGAGCAATCTGGAAGATAGACTAAACTTGAGTGAAGGTTCAGGTTGGCGCATCACATCGTTGCGCAGTGTACAGATCAAGATCTCCCGGCGAGAACTGGTGAACATGGCCAATTTTCGAGAGTATCCCGCAGGAGTTAGGGGTGGTGGACAAATCGTTAACATCAATTCGGGGTACAACTGTGTCATTACAGCGTTAGAAGCGTACAGCATACTCGAGGGAAATGATGATCCTAACCGCAACCTCACCCGAGATGTGAAAAGACGAATAAACTTGAAACGCGTCACCATTAAACACACGCCCGACATACCTGTGAACAGTGATACCTTCAAAATGTTAGAGAAGGATAACAACCTTAATATTTATGTATATAAATTGAGTGAAGTGGTCATGGGAAAGGGACAGAAAAAACACTGGACAGTGCATCTCACCAGAAAAGGGGGCAATAAATCATGTCCCCGACTAGTTCCTCTACTGTTGATCACTGATGACCATGTCGCCCTCATCAAGGATTTGCCAACCTTCGTAGATACTTTCCACCGTTTGAAATCAGGTATGCGTGACCATGCAGCGGGCGTGTGTTACAATTGCCTCACTCTCTTCAAAACTCCAGCCAAAGATGTTCAACCCGAACCACCGTTCTAGACCCTGAATCTGGCCAGTTTAAACAGTTCACCAAAGTGAAAGCGCTGAATAAAAGCTCACACATCGCCTTCTTAGATTTTGAGGCGTACAACAGGCAACCGGAGGAAGAAGATGAAAACCCAAGAACCGTTTCGAAGCAGAAAGCGTACGCCTATTGCTACGTCATCATCGATGGCAGAAGCGGCGAATACTGAGTACGCAGAGTAGGTGTAGGTGAACAGTGTGTCGACGATTTTCTCAATAAAATTGCGAGAGACTGGGCCAGGTTATGTGAGAGGAAAATAAATGTGAAACAAGTTGAAAGATCCCTACCCGTTTTAGTACATAATTTATCATATGATGCTGCCCTCATCTTGAAAGAAGCGTCCGCCAAACACAACTTTGAAATTTTGAAACGTGATGGGGGTACATTTTATGCACTGAAAACGGGTAACATCCGATTGATGGATAGTTTGAACATGATAAGAGGATCGCTATCCAGTCTCGCTTCGAGCCATATTAAACAGAAGGGGTCACTGGAAATCACACGTCGGATGTTATCCAAATATCCCGACGAGTGCACAGAACTGGTTTTAAGTACGGGTAAACAGTATTACCCCTATGATTATGTCACAGGTTTCAACGTGTTGAGAAAAATGGGTGTCCCCCTTAAAGTGCATTTCAATTCCTCACTGACAGGGGAAAACATACCCGACGAAGGATACGAGCGCGTCTGCAAAGTGTGGAAGGCTGCAAAGTGTACTAACCTGCTTGATTATACCATTTTATATTTGGTTATGGATGTGGGATTATTGTGCGATGTTTACTCGGCTTGGAGGAATGCCGCTTACACGCAGTTTGGATTAGACCCGATCTATTATTTAACCTCTACCTCTCTCTCTCTAGATGCATTTCTTCACTCTTCACGAACGCGCCTCCCCCTAATTTCTGACGGGGAAACTTACCAGTTGATTTCCAACAACATTAGAGGTGGTTTCTGCAGTCTAGTCCAAAGACACGCCATAGCCAACAATCCCGAGTTAAATCCTAATTTTAAAACGGGTGATAAACAATCATATATATTATATGTTGATTTCACTAGTCTTTATCCCACAGTCATGAGCAGATATAAAATGCCTCTGGACGAAGTAACGGAGCTCTCCCCTGCCGAACTTGAGGGTTTTATCGCCAGCGATATCACGAGCATCAATTCGCAGGGGGAATACGGTTACTTCATCCTCCTCGATACCAAGACGGTTAGAGACGATGTCGCTCTCCGGACTGATGACTTCCCTTTGGCCTTACACCATATGAACGTGACTTTCCAACACCTCTCCCCATACACTAAAAGTCTCTTGGAAAAATTCAATGTGAAGCTGCCTAAGAAGAATGTCAAACTGGTGGGTACACATTTGCCAATGTGCAACCATCTGATCTGTCTTCCTCTTTTACAAACACTGATAAGACTCGGGTTGGAAGTGGAGAGGATAAGGAAAGTTTACAAGTTCAAGCAGGGATATTATTTGAGGGAATACATCACTGAGAATGCAGAGAGGAGAGCGAAAGAAACGGACCCAGACAAGAGGAACACCATCAAAATCTTGATGAATGGTCTTTTTGGTGTAACCATTAAAAACTCTTTAAACTATTCCACCAGGACTGTTGTTACCACCAACGAAACCTCGCTGCTTAGAAATGTGTCTAAGCATATGTACAAATCTTTTGAGAGGTTGGAGGAATACCGGTACATTGTGAATCACTGCAAGGAGACTGTCAAAGCTGAATCCCCGATCTATATTGGATTCAGCATACTGGATCTGGCAAAGGACATGATGTACAAGTTCCGCTACGACGTTCTTCAAAAACTGTATGGCAGGAGAGTTAAGCTTCTGTACACTGACACCGACAGTTTGATCTTCTCCCTGGAAACGGACGATCTCACACGCGAATTGAAGGATGTGCTCAAACCCCATTTGGATTTGAGTAACTTCCCTAAAACTCACACGGCGTATGACACTTCGCGCCAGGGAAAACTCGGACTTGTTAAAGTCGAAACAGGAGCTGAACTCATCGGAGAATTCATCGGTGTTAAACCTAAAGTGTATTCTTTCGAAACACAAAACAGTTGGTGCAATACTTTAAAGGGGATTCAAAGTTGCAGGCAAAAAACCATTAGTCATAGTCAATACCTGGATGTAATAAAATATAATGAGATTACGCACACTACAGTGCACAATTTGCAGATGATGCAGGGAACAATGTGTCACACCCAGCAGAGAAAGTAGCTCTATGTCCTTTAGAGGACAAGAGATACTACCCCACTCCATTTAAATCTTTCGCTTACGGACATCCACAGATTGCAGCAAGCGAGTTAGAGGAAGCCATTAGCGAAGATGATGACACATCACCTCGAGCACCATTGCCGCCCTTCCCTCCACCTATGCCAAGTACATCCAGAATTTCCGATGTACAACCCTTTACTCTGGCGATTCAGTACCCCAGGATAAAAGGTTGTTCTAAAAGACGGAGAGTGGACAGCAAATTGGCGGATGAGCTACAGCAGCAGCAGCAGCTGTTGCAACCTGCATGGGCTAAGCTGATGCCCTTCCCACCTGCCAAGAAAAGACGGCAGAGCTTTAGTAGACGCGTGTGAGAAGAATGTACAGTTTTTCAATTAATGTAAATATGTACCATAGTATGAGTATACACGTCACTCACTCAGCCTAAATGCCTTGTTTGTATATATATATGTAATTTTCAAATAATGTAAATATGTTTTATGGTCAGAGTATTCGCATCACTCGCTCTGTGAATAAAAAGCAAATGCTCGCTTGTATATAACCATCACCAGCTAAAAATATACACATGTATATGCCCTGTAATATATACATATGTCAATAAAAAACGTTAGTTATTAAAATTAATTTTCTCTACAACCTTCATTTTTCTCTACAACCTTCACCTTAATATATAACAACACGCAGATCATCGCATCCTCTCAGTACACCTTGAACTTTAAACATGGAAGCTGGTCCTTTCCAAGGAGAAATCTTAAACCTTTTCACTGTTCCCGCGCGGATTATCATAGCAGGTTTCAGCAATAGTGGCAAATCTGTGTTGTGTCAAAACATAATAGAAATGTATGAGGCTAACTTTCACTGTATTTTATATTGTGGGGTGAGTATCAAAAGAGATATTGAACCCTTTCGATTACACGGAAAGAGGAGTGGAGGGTGGTAGTAAAGGACTGTTATTTGTACTTGATGATTGTTTTCTCGAAGCTAGCGACAATAAATTCGTGACCCAAGCATTCACCGCTGGACGGCATTCGAATATATCAGTGATCTTCATAACCCAGAACGTGTTTCACTCTGGTAAATTCAGTAGGAGCATCAGTCTCAATTGCTCCCATTACATCCTCATGAAGAATCGTGACATTGGTCAAATTGAAACTTTGGGCAAGCAATTGTTCGGTCGGCAGAGAGGTGGGGAGTTTTCTGACATATACAAAAAAGCTTTAACACATAACCAATACGGTTATCTATTAGTAGACTTCGCACCGTCAACACCCGAATTGTTGCAGCTCAGAACGAATGTTCTCGGAGAGACTGAATATCAAATCGCTTACAAACATGACTGAAGAACAGTTACGACTGCTTAGTGATTTATATGGCAATGTGACACAACCATCATGTTTCAGCGGTGTGAATGCGCTACTCAAAGCAGCGAGGAAGGTAGACAAAAACGTGACTAAAGCGGACGTCGTTAATTTTTTAAAGAGTCAACCTTCATATACCTTGCACAAGAGCACGCGCAAACGTTTCCTTAGAAGGAAAATCATATCAACTAAACCTCGAGTGGCGGCCAGCACGGATTTGGCGGACATGTCGAAACTGGCTCGACACAATGAAGGTTATAAATATCTCCTAATTTTCATTGATCAATTTTCGAGGTTTTTACGCATTCTCCCCTTGAAAAAGAGGGATGGCCTTACTGTGTGCAATGCGCTAAAAACGATTATAGAATCTACAGATTTTTCAGGTCTGTCTCGCTTGAACAGTGAATTATCTGAAAAGTAAAAATGTATTGTTATATAGCGTCTATTCGCGGGAAATTAAAGCTTCAATAGCTGAAAGGGTGATAAGAACTATTAAAAACCGCATATACAGATACCTCACACACAACAACACATTGAAATATATCAATGTTCTGCGAGACATAGTTAACAGTTATAACAACTCACCGCACAAGAGTTTGGGGCAGGGGCGCACACCAAAGGAGGTGGATGCTATGAGAAGCGAAGCGGACACTAAAAATCAATTCTCGAGAATGTTTAAAAACGCTTTTCCCACAACGAATCGCGTCACTTCATCCTTGAACGTTGGAGACACCGTACGTATAGCTGACGAAAACCGGAACGCAGTTTTCAGGAAGGGGTATACTGTTCAAAACACTCTAGAAATTTTTAAAATCAAGAAGCTCGTCATTCTGCAAAATCCCACAGTTTACATCTTAGAAGATTTAGCGGGAGACGAAATAAAAGGCACATTCTACAGAGAAGAATTAATACTTACCGAATTGCCCAAAATCTATGACATCACCATCTTAGACAAGAGGAGGAGAGGCAGCAAAACGCAGTATTATGTCAATTGGAAGGGTTATCCCGCACAATTTAATTCGTGGGTTAACGAATCACAAATTGTGTGGACATGAGTTGTAAAAAGGAGGTTTTAATACGTAAAAACAAAGATTTTATTTTATTCATCTCTCGTTTATCCCCCTCCGAGAGGAGTAGAGTAATTCCAACATTAAGCAAAGCACTTATCGCCACCATATCTGAAATTTTCAGAAATTTTCTTCGTGGTAATCTGACCAGAGAAAAAACATTTATTAAACTCGGAAGGTGTAAGAGAGAGATCATCAAATATCCCTGAAATTTACGTCATTAACGAAGAAGAAAAAAATATTGAAGAGTCGCAAAGGCAGCGCCATTCTGTCCGTATTACTTCCTTTAGTGGCTAGCTTGATAGGCAGTCTTTTTTTAAAATAGGAAAAAAAATGTAAAAAGAAAATAAAACAAAATGAAGGAATTCTACGTTGTACCAGCTATCACATATGAGAGGTTGACAAAAGCTCGGGATACATGCGTCAACAGCAACAATGTTAATAACCATAGTAATAACGTTAACATCAATGCCGACGGCGAAGAAAGCGCTGGTGGGGGAGGAGGAGGAGGGGGAGGGTGGGTTAATGCGGGGGCGGGTGTCACACCCATTCCTCTTAACGTGCAGAGAAATGTGAATTTTCCAACAGACGCCAAAACAGTTACACCTCCACCTCCTATACCTCCTGTCGAGGACGATCGTGTGAAGAAGGGAGAACAGCTAATTATAAATGTGCTCAACCGCGGAGTTACCCGCAAAAGAGTTAATCCTGACCTGACTGGTATTATTCCTATATTATTCAAAGATCATCAAATACAATATGTGACTGCCTTGGTTAACCACTTGCAAAATTCAGGTGCGATTGAATGGAATGAGGAAGGGGACACGTCCCACCCGCTTATGGGATATAACATTTTAGATGTGACAAGAGAATTTCAAGCGAATAAGAAGACGGATGATAACAATGTGCCCAGTTATAACTATATAACTGAACGGGGTGGTATTAGAGATCAGATGGTGAGAAACTCAGCTATAAAAATACAGATAGAAGCATGGCTCAATTCACCTAGGAAAGGAGGGGGAGGGGGAGGAGGAGGAGGAGGGAGGAGAATAATGAAAAACAAGGTGGCGAAGAAAAAGGTGAACGTGTGGCAACCATATTGATGAGTCAAGAAATTAACGTGTTCAATCCCGCAGCACCAGCGATAAACTTTTCCACGAGTGAGTGACCGTTCTGACGCACATCACAAATTATCTGCGGCAAATCCTTCCCTTATCGCGAGGTTTAAGACCTGTTCAATCATGTTCGATCTTGGGGGTGGGTTCGGAGATAAACCTGTTCAATCAAGAGGGTGGGGGCGGAGCCTAGTGTGATGAATCACAGAGGGGAAGACGAAGGGGTGTGGAAAATTGAAGGAGTTTGTGGAGGCATTAGTATTCCAGCTCGTGTAGCGTCAACGTGTACACCCTTCCAATTATCACAGTTCAGAGATGGCTTCGTCACCTTGCAAGTTGGTTTTCGGGAGATTATCTAAGACCAAGTTCAAGAAGGAGTGTTGCCTGGTTATGGCTACTAACTGTGTAACGTGCCGGAATTATGGCATTGCTCAAGACATTGTGAGAGTTTACCCCTACGCCGACGTTGCAGGTCTCCGTTACAACAGAGCTGGGACGAGTTATGCTGCATTCTGCCACCGCGGGATAGAAGGTACCGCCGTTTTGAGAGTGCCCGATTGGGAGAATACACTCGATGCGGAAGAACCCGACCTACCCGTCATTGCTACGTTGTTAACCCAATATGGAATTGGCGCTTCTGTGGAAGAGAACGAATTCGCCAAAACGAGTATAATGTATTCCAAGGATGAAGACCATGCAGAAAGGTTGCGAAACGACACGAGAGAAATGAGATACAATCACTTGTATGCATCATTGAAGAGTTTGAAATCGCAGTTAATGAAAGTGTCGCGTGAAGATGTGAAATATATTCTATTTGGTGCAGGGATAGGACTAAGTGGTCGTGTGAACTGTGATTGGTTAAACCATTACCTGCCTGTGATTGTCTCCTTTGGTGAGGAGATGAAACGACACGGAAAAGTCACTTGCATAGCTATCACGGAAATTGTTTTATCACACCTTTAGGAGAGGTGTGCGGACGATGTGAAGTTGAAAGACGCATCATCCAAATTGAAATGTTTGGAAATAATGGACATGGAGAAATTATGTTTGGGGATTGAACAAAACATGGAAGTCTCTTCCAAACGAAAACGTCTGGAAATTGTGAACGCGGAGAAATTAAACTTTGGCGTTCAACGTGGCAAGCTGTGTGACACACCAATGTAAAGATGATTACCAAAGTGTAATTTAATATGTGTATTTTAATGTGTATGTCTGTATGTATGTATGTATGTTCCAAAAAATTTGTATAATAAAAGTTTTTTTTATTTTATACATAATTTTTTATTCATCCATTCTATGTTGAGAGGTATATATATGTATGCAATTGTGTGTATTACCAGCATTGCACATTCAACATGTGTAGCGATTACATTGTATATGTGAATAGCGGGTTGTGTCTGGATTTGTTTCCTGAAAACCAGCCCTGTAAATTTACAAACAAATTGTCCACTCCCATAACTCTATCAAAAGAGATGGAATATGAAATGGGTGTTATAGGGGTTACACTCCCAAATGAATACTACGCTGTCACACCTGAAGATAGAGATTTCACAATTCATTTTAAAGCAACCTTAAATCAGGGTTTGGCACCTCGCTCGAATGGTTTCACGTATGTTCCTGCCGTCGGATTATTAGCGGGAAATATGAATAGATTGACCAGAGCACTCAATACGGACGTTACAGAACAGTGGGAAACATTTTACGGTGCATACATTCGAGGTGTTATGCGTAGGGAAGGATTATTTTCTTGGAACGATGATTTGAAGCGGATGAGTCTCACATACGTGAATGCCGAGGTGGCGAAAGTAGAAGGAATTGTTTCAGTCACTGTAAAGTTTAGTGTTAGAGCAGCGCGAGTATTAGGGTTTAACACAGAATTGACATACGCGATTTATGGTTCAGGGGCAATGAGAAATCATCTCTCCAGAATTTCATATCTCGACGATCACAGTATTGACTGTGTGTACTTATATTCCAACATTATTCAACCTTCATCGCTGGGTGATAAAACTGTAAACATCCTGGATTGTTTCACGCTGGAATGTGCGCCAAGTAGAGGTGTACATAATGCCGTTTATAAACCTATAACTGTGAATGCGGTGGATTACATCGAGATCGCTGTAACGAATCAGAAGGGGGAAGACGTGAAGTTTATTACAGGTAAAACTGTGTCATGCACCCTCTTCATATAAGACCTAGATGAAGGAAATTGTGTGCAGTACATTATCAGTATGGCAGGCGAACACATTATATATGCGAGCAGTCTCGGCAGCCTGGACAAGTATGAAAATAACTCCCCATCAGGGTTTGTGAATAGGTTACCCACTCCTATATTATTGCCGAATGGTAGCGAATATGAAGTAGGTCTCGCTTCGATCATGTTTCCAGGCGTTTATTATGCTGTATTATCGAGAAATGAAGAATTCACCCTCTACTTTGTTACCGATCGTGGTAAAAATGATAAGCATGCCTATAGCTATAGACCAACGACAGCTATGTTAGCGGGGGATATGAAAAGGTTGGTGAGGACGCTTAACAAAGATGTTTTTGAACATTTAAAAGTCTATTTTGACACTGAATACAAAAACGTTTTTAAACAGCAATGATATATTCACTTGGGATGAAGACAGCAGGAGAATTATCATCCCTCACGTTAGAAGGAGGAACATTAAGGCGGGGGATATTAGAAGTGTGACTGTCAAATTCAGCGATAAAGCTGCCAGGTTGTTAGGTTTTAAAAATAATACAGTGTACGAAGATTACGGCCTCGAGGCATTGAATGTGCACCTCTCTGACGATTCCTTACCCGATAATTGTGGTGTAGATTATATGTACGTGTACACAGATATCGTTCAACCGACTGTTTTTGGAGGTGAACTAGTAAATGTATTGGATTGTTTCACATTAGAGAGTGGTAAAGGGAAGGGGATACACAATACGGTATACAAAGCATTGAACACGAACATCCTGGAACAGATTTCGATCATTATCACGGACCAGAATGGGAGGCGTATCCATTTCAACAACGGTTCGAGTGTCACCTGCGTGCTTCATATAAGACCCAGATAGAGAGATACGTATAAATACACCTTCTTTTCAGTGGTTTTCATTATTTACTTTCGCAACCTCGCGTAATTAGGAACGTTCAAACGTGCGCTCTGCCTAACAAAAACGGGAGGAGATGAAAGTTTTTTTTTAGTTAACAGGTATGAGGGTTGTCTTCGCTCCACGCTCTGAGGTGGAATTTAAAACATTATTCCTGTCCGAACCTTTAAGGAAGGGAGGGGGTTTAGAAGACATTTCAATTTTCTATCCGAGCCATAGGAGGGGCGGGGGTGTATTTTCGGCAATTGCCGGCATTGCACGTAGGGTACTCCCTTTTTTGTTGAATGTTGCTAAACCTTCTGTTAAAGAGTTTGGCAGGTCGGTGCTTTCCGATGTAGTGAATGATCAGTTGCCTTTGCGGGAATCTTTAAAAAGACATGGAGTGACAGCTCTCAAAAGCACGGGCCGACGAATTTTAAATGGAAGTGGGAGGGTCGCCAGGAAAAAGTTGGGGGGTGGAGTACGTTGTACACTCGCTAGCTCAGCCGCGAGGAGAGGGAATAAGAAGAAGAAGAAGAGAATGACGAATCGGAGGGTTAAATCGAGAAGTAAATATAACAAGGATGTGTATGATCTTCTTTAATTCATTAACCTTTTGCTCGTTGGCGTGCATGCACACATTCTCTCTCCTCTTGCATTTTTTTTTTTTCAGAAATGGCGGGCATTGTTCCTAACGTGCCTGGGACGGGAAACAAGGTTCCTGTCTCCTCCTATATTGCGGGTATCTCAGAATTGTTCCCGAATGTGAACAGACGTAGGATTATAGAAAGCTCGATTAATTCGAAGGAAAGGTTGGATTTCACACCGAGTAACAATTCAGTAAATCGAATCCTGACAGACAGTTATATCGAGTTTCGTATTAATGGCATTACCGGTTCCTTCTTGGATTTATCGAGTATAGCTTTTGAATTATACATTACAGTGGCCAGAGCCAGTGTGCGGTTAGCAGACGATGTACATGTTGCACTGGTTAATGGTATAAGTAATACGCTTTTTAAATCCGTCTCTGTTCTCTTGAATGAAAAGTTGGTGGAATCGTGTCCTGTTTTTAACTATCAATCATACATAAAAATGCTCAAGAGCGTTAAAACCAGCGCACTACTGACTGTTGGTATAAGCGGGTTTTTCCACGATGACTTTAACGTTACGCATGGTGTTACAGAGACCTATTCCGCTGCTTCTTTCGGACAGCTGAGTAGGTGGGAATCTCGGGTGTTGAGCTCCATTAAGGCGGGGGGAATTCACACGTACTTTCCACTCCTTATAGATCTGGCGAGTATAGACATGTATTTGCTAGATTCCGTGGATTTGAGAATAAGACTCGAAATGGCGAATAACAACTGGGTGATGGGTGCACACACAGACGGACACTTAAATGATCTAAATATAGAAAAGGCCAAGTTGTGGATTGATCGGGTTACCCCTCATTATAACGCCATGTCCGCTTTAAACACCGCTCTAGCAGTTAACCCGATACAATATATATTTGATAAGACTTTATATAAAACGTATGTTATAGGGCAGAACGAGTATTCCATTTTAATAGATCAACCTTTCAATACCTGTATACCTGAAAAGATTACACTGGCTATGATAAGCATGCAAACATTTTCGGGGAATTACGCGGCCAATAGTTTATATTTCGGAGCTTATGACTTGAATAATGTGCACATCACAGTTAATGGGAATACGGTGTATCACATCAACTGTAATTTTCCTAATGCTATCACGCAATTGTATTACGAGACTCAAAAGTCGATAGGAGGGGAACATGATAACCTCATAACCTATAATAGTTTTAAAAATGGGAGAGCCATCTATTGTTTCAGCTTTGTTACGGAAGAGGTGGAAGATTCCATGCCCGTTGAGATTTCGACCAGTTTGAGAATATCCATAAAGCTGGGCACGGTCGCACCACACCCTTGCATGATTTTACTGTTCGGTGACACGAAAGGTATTTTAACCATTGATTCAGATAGAGTCATTCAGTGCGATGTTAGGGGCTAGGTGTGATGGATACGAAAGAAATCGAGACAGTTTTACAGGGTTCGCTAGGGAGTCTTATTAAATATTTAGGTGTGTTCGCTTCGGATGAAGTTGGTGCGTTTAAAATACCTGCGAATAGAATTAAACCTCTAGTTTTTATATCTAATACTCTACCTTCAACTTCTAGTATTGATCTTGTCGGACATTGGGTGTGTTTTTATATAGACTGTTCACCTAGGGATACAATCTACTTATTTGACAGTTACGGTATAAACCCGCAAATTTATTCGGGTAGCTTCTCATCTTTTCTCGATGTGCATTCGGATTTTACCCTTCACCAGTCCGTAAGGCAGATACAGCCCGATAATTCTTACAAGTGTGGTCTTTACTGCGTTTTCTTCGTTCACTGTATGAGTCATAGAGGGTTAAAATCGGTTTTGTCGTTAATGAGTGTCGTCTTCTCCCCGAGTCGTTTGAAAAGTAATGACAAGGTGGGTGACGCAATACTATTTCAAATTTTTCAAGAGGGTGCGGTGTTCACACTGGAGTTCGGGTGTTAAACGAGCTCTTACATACAAGGAGTGCGTGCATTCTTTAAATAAAAGGTAATGATTAATTCCATTTTTAAAAAACGTTGCTAATATACATCACATAATTAATTTTGGGGCACGTTCGGTTTTTCTAAGGCATTTTATTTTCTTACTTAGGATGAATGGTCAAGGAGGAGGGGGAGGAGGAGGAGGAAGGCGAGTTCTTTTATGCAGAACACTAACGGAAGAGACGGAGAAGAAGGGGGAGGGGGAGGAAAGTCAGGCAGTACGACATACTAGATTTGGAAGCCTATGGTTATTTATTGTAAAATTATTTAGAGGTTTAAGGTTGGTTATAACATCTCATGGTGGTATTGTACTGGAATGTGTGTCGGGAAAACCCCCAGATTCATGTACTTGTTAATGTATACCACTTTATCTAATAAAATGAGTGGATAGGTAGAATCGCTTTTTATTATCCCGTACATAGGTTAAGTGTCACTGACAGTCAGCGCAATCGGGAGCGTGTTAAAACGTGTGACTTTTAACAATCGGGTGGAGAGTTAGAGCTGTATATCTTAGAGAGCTGTACATTGTAATGTCCGTATGAAGTCATACAGCTGTTCATGAGTCACACAGCGGGTCTAAATCATATCAGTAGCAGATACCTAATCAGACTCTTATCGATAGAGTGGGATTAATAACAGATAGTTTATAACGCTTCAACTATTATCAGTGATACACCTGTTCATGAGTCACGCGGCGGGTCTAAATCACATCAGCAGCGGATACCTAATCAGGCTCTTATCGATAGTGTGGGATAAATAACAGTTAGTTTATAACGGTTCAACTCTTATCAGACACACAGCTGTGGTCGAGTCTCACAGTGGGGGCTCTCTAATATCAGTTCAGATCTGTTCGGCAAGGTGTCTCCTCCTCCTAATCAGACTCTTATCGATAAAGTGGGATTGATAACAGATAGTTTATATTGATTCATCTCATCAGTCATGCGGCAGTTGATGAGTCACTCAGTGGGCCTCTCTCATATCAGTTCGGGGACCTTTTCCCCTACTTACTACATAATTTTTATATATATATATATATATATATATATATATATATATATATATATGCATATTATTTTCGAAAGCAAAAATATAAAAATAAAATTGCATGTTATTTTCTTCGCCAAAAATATAAAAAATAAAATAAATAATTGAGGACGCCAAATGACACCCTTTCTTGAGGACGCCAAATGTTCAGGACGCCAAAATGTTCAGGACGCCAAATGGCGCCTTTTCCCCTACTTCCCTCGACTCTCTTTAGAACAGGTAAGACTGACGCCTTGTCAATCCAAAACATGATTCAGTCGTAATGTCTTCCCAATCTTCCATTTGCATTACCTCCTTCGGTGTTGTTGTTCTATGTTGTTGTTTGTGAAAGGAACCTTTGAAATGTATTTTTTTCTGTGCACCCAAAATGAAAAGTACAGACACAATGTCATTAGATGTGAATCATAATATCTGCAAAGTTGGTTTTGTGGAATGTCTTAAAATTTAGTTTTGTCTCTTTGCAAGACTGATGATAGGCGAGGATTTTTCTGACTGTCTCCCTTCAGAGGATGCTGTGAGGTTGGAACCACCAAAGTTCAAGGAGTATGCTACAGATTACTTCCCTGAAGTAATTATCTTTGAATTTTGTATTTACTTACATTTTTATCTATTCATTTATTGTGTTTCTATTCATTTTTTCTTCTCTAATAAGTGATCTCTTCTTTCTGTGTGTCTTATTGCCGTCTATTACTTCTTTCAAATGAACACCTTAATATTCTTTGGAAGCTTCAATTTTAGGTCAGTGGCCCCTGTGGTGGGCTTGCTCCATTTCAGTACTGTTTATTTGAGTAATAATAATAATAATAATAATAATAATAATAATAATAATAATAATAATAATAATAATAATTGTGTGAATGTATCTCTCGTTCGTGTGGAGAAGCTGAAGCATATTTGGCATGGGATTAATTACAACGACATAACATAACACACAATAACCTGAATTATCTTTGAAAAGTACCTGATTCAGCTCTGATATTCTACGGAGGCGTATCTGAGCGTTGTTGAGTGTCCAGTGCATTAAAAAGAAGCATTGCACGGGGATTAAAAAATTTCATGAACTGAGGATTCAATTGTGGGTCGTTCCCAATTGCAGAGAGGCATTATATACTGAGTGCTCCATTTAGTATCGGGGAATAATATCGCTGGTATTTTTTCACGGTTTTGTGTTGCTATTTTTAGGCAGGAGGCTTTGGTCAACTGTGGGACGTATTTGTGCTGCCATATAGCTTACAACAAACAAAAACAAAATTGTAAAGGTCAGTGTACTAAGAGAGAGAGAGACATTGGTTTAAATGAACTGAGCCTCAGTTATAAATGCTTGTAAGTGCTATTGATTTGAATATGAGCTTTCAATGTACTTCTGTTATTATTATTATTATTATTATTATTATTATTATTATTATTATTATTATTATTATTATTATTATTATTATTATACTCTACGTTAAGTACTGTTTGTATTGCTAATAAAATCTGCTTTCCATCTTCGCACTAGTACCTTATGTTATTTCAGTCATTTGACTTTTAAATGAACGAGCATTTTGGAGTTGGAACCTGGTGAAGATTTTGGGCGAAATAAGCGAGGGTCTGAAGCTTCACCTTTCGTGACGTTTCTACTCAGACTAAGCAACCTTCCCTAGAATGGGAACTGGAATGCGACCTTGGAATGTGCCCCGGAAATCCCTATGAGATTGAAAGGGAATTTGTCTGAGCTTAGGAGATCTGTTTTACTCATTTAGCCTCGATTCCCGTTGGCCTAAAAGCGGAGGAGAGTCTCCGCCATCTTGGATGATCGATCTAGGGATTTTGATGAATGTAGATAGGTCTAGAGGGAGTATATGGTTTCATGACATGTTTTGGCTAATATGAATCTGTTTATATGAGCGTCTGATGATTAAACGTTGAAAGCATTAATTAAAAAGCAAAATTTAAAACTACAAGAAGAAGGAGAAACAATAACAATATACATTTGAGTAATGAGAAACGCCAATCCAACGGTCGGTTATAATTAGCGGAACGGTTAAAATGTTGTCACCGCCCACCGCTGGTATTAAAGCTCCACTTCCATTTCTCTCTTATTCCTCCTCCTCCTCCTCCTCCAACCTCCCCTGCCCCTCCTCCTCCTCCTCCTCCAACCTCCCCTACCTCTCCTCCTCCTCCTCCTCCTCCTCCTCCTCCTCCACGACGCGTAAAACGAATCCCCTACGATGTCGGAATAAAACGGCTGACAGAAGGAGGCCAATGGCAACATTACTGGAACGTCTTGTCATCCCGATCATAACTGGATTGTCATCGCTGCTCGATATTCTCTTGTCGGGAATTGACGAGTCTTCTGAAAGGACTTCCGCTGGATTTTCACTTGGTTTTCGTATCGTTTTCGGGAATAGCTTTAAGAGATGGAGCATTATATATTTATGTATTCACGTCTTTCCTGGATCGGGGATTGGACGCTTCTTATTCAGATTTTTAGGCTGAGCTTGATATAGCTTAGCCTACCAGTCGAGTGAAGATAAGGATATTGTCTATTTGGTTTTGACTATTGTTAGTCATAGTTTTTCTTCATGAATCTTTCAGTCTTTCGTTATATTAAGACACGAGTTAACTATAATAATATCTCAGATAATACAGTTAATAAGAAGGGTAATGATGAGAATGTTATTGCTTTGAAGATGAAATAATTTCGTTTCCAATCGATGCTGAAGAAATAACTGTTTGTATAAACGTTAATGAATTATATTCAGTGTCCCATCAAATTATCCTCCTAAATAGATAAAACCTAACCTCATTTAAACAACCAAATAGTTAATCGACGTCGTCTTTAACCCTGGCCGGGAATCACGGCAGAATCCAGGCTCCATCACGCTCTGTCGCCTGGAATGGAAGAACGGGATTTGTAGGATTGTGTCTGGAATTCCATGGGAGAACCTGTTGGTGCATTCGAGTGGGGAAGGCCCTTACACCTTAACCCCCATTGGGAAATAACCACTGCCGTTGGACAAGGCTTGTTGCTTTGTGAAGGGAAAGCTAAGAAGCTACTTTGATAAAGTATATTGTTCATGAAGGGAAACCTAATTTGATAAAGTATTTAATCATCGTCAGCTAAATCCACCTTTAGTAAGTACATACGAAACCTGTATAGACTCCCATATTATACTTCCATATTATCCTGTTTATCCTTATCTATAATCTACAACATTATTATACATGAATGAATTTCAGTGGAGGCCTGTTCATTTTGTAGTAGTTTCAGTGGTGTCAGACAGCAAACGTAAACATGTTTGGTTTATCTTGAATTCAGTTTCTAACTCATTTTGGCTATGAAGCCAACATTTAAACACAAGAGTATTTGCTGAGGAATATCCAGAACATTTAGCTTTCCTGCAATTTTTTAAAATTTTCCCCCAAATATTTTTGCATATTTAGTTATTCAGTTTTCCACTAATGACAAAGTAATTAAGCAGGCTTGTCATAATTGACACGAGTGAGTTTCCTTAATCAAGTTATGATTAATTTTGTAATTTATTTTTATCTTTATTTTTTCTTTAATTTCCATCAACTCAGAAATAATATTCTGGTTCATGGGTTTAATATTAAGCTCATTCTGAATTCCTGTCCAAATTTTGATGTTTTATGTTCTGGTTGATTTTGTTGATGCGATGCATAAATAGTTTAGATCTTTGATAGTCTCTCTCTCTCTCTCTCTCTCTCTCTCTCTCTCTCTCTCTCTCTCTCTCTCTCTCTCTCTCTCTGTTGTCTTCCGTAATTATGATTTGTATAAAAATTTAGCTGTTAAGGTCTCTCTCTCTCTCTCTCTCTCTCTCTCTCTCTCTCTCTCTCTCTCTCTCTCTCTCTCTCTCTCTCTCTCTCTCTCTCTCTCAGTGATTGCAATGACATTCGTTAAAACGTTTGAAACAAATATTACTGAAGCCTTATCTTCTTCCAGTTTACAGGTGTGATTTCATTTTAACGTTCATATTCGCCTGCAGCCTCCGCTAATTTATTAATGTATTAGGTACTTTCTTTTCATTTACGAAAAAAAAATATAGCAAAGTATAGAGGCTAATTTCTAATGAAAAGATAAATATAGCATTTCTTTCCGAATCCTCCCACGCCTAGCGTAAACCCCCGCTGTTTTTATCACGACTAGCAAACCTTTCGTCACGTTATAACCACTGAATTGCAACCAGTGATGTCCTTCCATAGAAAAGAAGGCCCAGAAGATCCAAAAAGGGAATCTGGGAGAAGATCATTTGCCACATTTCATCGCCCGAGCGAAACTTGCAGCGTCATTCCAACTTGTAGATGTCTTTTTAATCTTGGCAGAATTAGGTTTCCAGAAAGGTTTCTAGAACGTCTATCTCAGTGTTCGAGAAAGCGAGTTCTAGGTTTTTTTATTGTCTTAGGAAATAGAATTGGGTTCTCTTCAGTTGGAGATTAGGCTCTTATTAATTCATTTCTTATTTTTTGCCAATTGTTTTCTTGGCTGGAATTGTGTAATGAATGCAGCCTTCTTTTGTATTGCTTTATTCCTCAACATGGGCTTTGAAAGAAACTGTTCTGGCTTTGTCACAGTTACAGTGGACAGTTATTGTTGCTCATGTTGAAAAGCAATTTGAAATTCACTTCTAAATAAAAAAGAAAAATGTTGAAAATTTAATTGAATTCAATAGAGAAAAAGATATTCCACTGTTCATACTGTTCTTGATTTCTTGATTTTGTTTTCGTATTTTCTTTCATTTTAAGATATTTAATGTGAGATCAGATTGCTTTAATACTTGTCTATAACCCTTTCAAGTCCAGTAAGCCATGAAATATATCATCATCTCTTTTTTACGTCGTCCTCAGATTAGTTTTCAAAACTTTTTTGTTACAAGATGTCAAGAGAGAGAGAGAGAGAGAGAGAGAGAGAGAGAGAGAGAGAGAGAGAGAGAGAGAGAGAGAGAGAGAGAGAGAGAGAGAGAATCATTTCCTACCATCTCATGGTTCTCCACTTTGCAACCACAGGCAAATACGTCTGCAAATTCCTCACATGATTATGTAGGGTTGCAGCAGCAGCACTTCACTACTGTGTAATTGTCTCTCGTGGTTTGTATGTAATGGCTGAAGGCTTAAATACACACACACACACACACACACACACACACACACACATATATATATATATATATATATATATATATATATATATATATATATATATATATATATATATTTATGATTTTGCCTGGGGAAATGGTTACTATGAGCCAGGTATCAACACTTAGCGTTACTTCAGCCTTGTTATGTAAACTTGGTGGGTGGAGGTAGGGTAATCATAAAACAGAAGAAAAAGGGGGATTTTCATATGAGCTTAGGGCTCTGCTCACAAGGAATGTGTACGTAAACACGTTAGAGTTAAATTTAAATGACGTATATTTACACAAAAGAAGATCAGGAGATGAAAGAATGTTGCATTCAGGCTTGCGGTGGGGGCCTCAGGGGATATTTCTACTTGATGAACTCGAACTTGGAATCCGTTAGTGAAGTTTTTACGCAAGGCACAATCCAAGGATATTCCACTGCAAATTGGTCCCTTTGAAATGAGAGGTTCAGGTATTACAAGCAGTAAATGGAGGTAGGAAAATACTCAGGAATTTGAGGCCGCACTGAGGATGCCGCAAGGCCTCGAATGAGCAAAGTTAAGCAATCACTTAAAACGCAGACATTTGAATAACACCGGTATCACGAGGCAAAGGAAAATTGGAATTTGGTGGCCCTTAAAAGAAACACTTGAAGGGCAATTCGTGTAGAGGAAGGGGTCTCCAGTGAAGAATGGCGAAGAGTGGGTCCGTGGTTCACTAGACAAAATATGACTGGTGTGTGTGTTCCTTTGGCGAAGATGGGGCGTCAATCACTCCCCCAGCACAGCGTTCCCGTGCGCGTCTTATGGCAATCTGCCTCACGACTTCATGACGTCCCTCGAGTGTCTGACTCGTGTCTCCGCTGTTGTTTCAGATTTAGCTGGCCTTGTGCCAGCACGGGCTCTTGCTCCTAGAGCAGCCCGTAACCTTCGTCTGTTCCTATTTAAGGCATCGGCCGAGGGACGGGGTGGCGGTCCCTGGGCAATGCAGTAGTCATCTTCCATGAGTCAACTCGTCCAGGTGTGCCGAACATCTGGCCGCTTCTCGGTGGGGTGCTTGCAAAGAATCCCTCACAGATAATTTTTCCCCAAAAAGGAAAGTTGTAAAGTACTTAAGGATGCTAAGCTTCTTTAGGGAGGGGCCTTAATCCCTCTTTTCCCTACCTTCGACCCGCGCTAAGCAAATGCCAGGTCAAGGATAAAACAATAAAACAGTGTTTTTATGGTGGCTTCTTGTGAAATATAGTAATACATATTAATCAAAGAAAGCTGTCAGGTAGTGGGTGGAACAGGTAGCCAGATATGACTTCCAGTTCAGTAAACCCTTTTATCTTTTAGACCTGAAGCATCTTTTAAACCTCTCCAGGCAATTCATTTATGAGTACTTATTTAAGAGTATTCACGCATGAAAATTCATCACCCAAACCCATATCATTTTAATAATTTATTTCGGCTCCTTATTCTGTATTTACTGAGATAAATCTGTGGCCATCTTTCATCCCACGTACAGGAGAGAGAGAGAGAGAGAGAGAGAGAGAGAGAGAGAGAGAGAGAGAGAACGTCACGACTCCGGGGAAATTAAGATTAAAACTTCCTGCTGGACAGTCTGGAGACCTAAATCTCTCGAGTCACATAATCAAGAACTTAGGATTGTCATCGTTTTCACGCTCGAGGGAGACTTGGTATTTTGCGTCGTAAGATCCGATGTAGATCCTTTTTAATGCATTGACATTTAACGTATTTCCTTTCGAAACCTCGAATTCAAGGTTTTCAGTAGCAAACGTATCCCAAAATTATACATAATTGACCTTTTATAAAAGAACTTTGTAATAAAAAAAAAAGTATAACAAACAACACAATCAGGAAACTGGCAACTGTATCAAAACAGGCTAATAAATACCTTTGTGACTTGTACAGAAAGCACAGTCAGGTAGGGTTGATCGCTCATTTGGACTCTAACCACTTTCTCCCTAATGTTCATCACTCTGATTCATCATTCTATCACTCTATTCATCATACTAAGCAATTAACATGTAAAACAAGACGCTGTAATTCAGGAGAGAGAGAGAGAAGCGTCGTTAGACTTGAGAACAAGCATTGTCATCAAATCCTCCTTCATCTGATCTGATCCTTTCATAACAGGTTCGAACTTACCCTCCTAATCCCTACGACTGTAAGTTAGTTCCCCTCTGGTGTGGCGGCCCCCCCCCCCTTGAAAAGTATTGAGGACTCTTGAGAGGATGAAGTTCAGACTTCTTAGGATACTGAGTTTGAGAATTGTTGTTTCTGTTATTCAACGTGACATTTTAATGCTGTGATTTATTCTACATTTTAATGCTGTGATGTATTCTTAACCCTTCAGCTTGATATGTCACTGTATCCAGTGACATTTTTCATTAATTATCTTATTTCAAAAGTCGACTTTGTTGTCGTTTTGTATTTTAAAAGTTAGTCTTGTAAGGTTGCTTCCGCTCTGCAGTAAAACATGTCACAAACATACGTTTGCAACTTACAGTATCTTATACATATCGCCAGCGGGTTGAAAATAAATAAATAACCGTAAGTGGAAACCGAACTTTTGGCCGATTTTGCATAATCGTATGAAGTATTGGTTAGGCTTACTAAAAAGTCGATGACTTGCCACAGACATACAGCTTCAGCTTATCTCCTACATATCACAAACAATCAATGGCATCAAGTGGAGAACAAATCTTTGGGCAATACTGGATAATCTTATGAAGCACTGGATAGGGCTACCACTATGTCGATGACTTGTAATCAACATGTTTGTGATAAGCGTGCGATATGTTACCAACGTATGTTTATGGCATGTTTCACTGTAGTGTGGATGCACACTTAGAAAATTTATGAATATTTTATACTGTGGTGCCGCTGTGTTTTCGTCTGCTATTTTGAATTGCTTGCAGATATATATATATATATATATATATATATATATATATATATATATATATATATATATATATATATATATATATATATAATATATATATATATATATATATATTGTATATATATATACATATATATATATATATATATATATATATATATATATATATATATATATATATATATATATATATATATATATATATATATATATATATATTATGATTAGCAAGAATTCGCTAGCAAATTGCCTCCCCCCCCTCCTTTGTTGTTCTGTCGTGTTTCATTTACTGCCAGCCGGCCGATCGATAGACCATCTGTCTATCGACTTAAAAACAGGGGTTTAAAAGATTAAAGGCGCTCCCATTTTTGATAAAGATCTTTCCTTCGAGGCAAAAGTAATCTGGCTTGGGTGTTTCTCCTACAGGCCAAAACCTCCCCTGCGGGCAGCAGGTGCAATGAGTCAAAGCATCTGTGTTGGGCGCACCCCCCTGCCCCAAAGGAGGGGATAAAAAGCAAAAGCCCACGAGGTCTCGACACACACGCGGGCTGGAAGATATGGAGTGAACTTGTGAAGACGTCCCCAACACCTGGCCCCATCGATGCCCTTGCATCCTACCCACGTGGCCCTTTCCAAAGTGTACTTTTCCTCGTGCCCTTCGACCGTATTCCTCGAGCCCACACGCCATTGCTTGGAGTTTCGAGGAGTCCCCATCGCCTTGCCCCTTTACGGAAGCCCTTGCATCTCACCACGTGGAAGAAACTCGCCCTCGGAAATCGCAAGTCATCCACGCACCGCCTTCTACGCGCCCTCGGAAAATCTGCTAAGGTAAAGTGCCCTGGAAGAGACCCATTTCAGTCACGCTTTTGTCTCGTAATATTTTCTTAAAGAGAAAGCCAAAAATCTCCCTTGTCTAATGTCCGTGCACCTCTTGCATCGGCAGTATTAATTCTTTATTACTCCTTTGGCACCCTCAGTGCAGCCTCGAATTCATTATTCTTTTGTCTATTTTCATTACTGGCGTATAATGTGCATATCTCTCATTTCAGAGGGATCCTGTTTCGTGGAAGCTTCTCGGACTGTGTCTGGAATCCCCCAGTTTCATTCAATCCAGTAGGGATCTCCTTCAGGATAGTAATCTACTTGAGTTCCTCTTTCCCGTACTGATATCATTTATGTAAATACACTACTTTAAATTTGCCCACGTGTTTTACGTAATATTTCCCTCAGTAACAAGAGCCCTATGCTCATATGAAATTCTCCTTTGTTTTCCTCTTTTTTTACGTTTTCCCGTACCCACGAAGTCAGAATCACAAGGCTAAATTACCTTAAATTGTTGCTACCTGTCTCACAGAGCATATTTCAAACTAAAACCACGGAAAAACGTAAAAATGGCGACCTGGCCATAGATCTCGTTTTGCAGTTGCAGTTCCCCTAGTGTTGCTTTATTGCATTTGCAACTTGCCAGATCAGCTATTAGCAAAGCTAAGCTGGGTACGAGACAATTACGAACCTTTTGTGTAAAACCAGCACACAGATCCAGAAAATTCCACGTAAGTAATGTGTTTATCTTAGCAAAACCTTTTTACAATCGTGACTGTTCCTAGGAATTAGAAATAGGGACGCATGTAATCACTGAGAGAAAAGAACCGCCGTATTAGATTCGTTAATGCATGCCTTTCAGGATAGGTAGTTAGGAAATAACCAGTGCTAACCATCCTTTGCTTCGAGGAATAGTGCGAAATTCCTCTGTGTTTAATCTTTGCCATATCTTTTGCTTCGAGGAATAGTGCGAAAGAAATTCCTCTGTGATAAATTTTACTTCGCATTTCGAATGAGCGAACTGTTATTTAGGCGCGAATAAATTCCCACGTGGGACACGACGAAGTCAGCTTGCATTGCTGAAAATTCTCTCAGTGTAGTTAGGATTCGAGTTAGGTGTTAGGAAAGCGAAATTTAAACTCCGCTTATAGGGAAAATTACTAGGCCGTTGTACTGTTATCCTCTCAGACGACTGGGAAATTCCCCGGAATCCCAGACGGTATATAAATATGTTGTGTGAAGGTATTTCATCAGAAATTCCTCCAGGTGTTTGGTTATAAGGACTGTGTTTGGAACTCAGTCAGAGTTTGGTTATGACATCTTCAGTTTCTCCATGGCTGTAGAATAAGACTGTTTTTGGAAGATCAGACCAATGTTCTGCAGGATTTCAGACAAACTCCATAGTGGTTTTTCTTGTATTTCGTATAAAGACTTATTTACAAAAGAATACAATTGGTCTGCATAGGATGATCTCCCATGTCGATCTAATATCTAAGCTGTCACACTTTTACATAGCAAGACTAAGATGCACACACACGAACAAACATATGACCTCGTTCCCAAGAACTTCCCACGGCTACGTGACATTTGCCTCCAGCTCTGAGCAAAAGGAGAACGCTGAGTTTATGCAAACGAATGCTAATGTATGATGACGCACTGTCTTAAAGCACTACACAGGTACTTATTGATGACGTCTGCGTCTGGTTTGACCAAACGGAGATTTCACAATAGCCTTCCTTTCATGATCGATACAGATATATATGTTGGGAATTATCTTAGATTTACTAAGAAACGTAGTTTCTTTAAATGTGGCATAAATGAAATATGACATTTGCTCGGCCACGTAAAACACAATAGGAACGAAATCATCAAAACAGGCATTCACTAGCTAAGCATAAATCCTCAGAAAGCAAAAGAAAATATACGCTTCCAAATATCATTATACTCAAAATGTGAATGAGATATATAGTAATTACTTAAGACAGCAAATACTGAAATATGTTGCATATTTGTGAACATAAGTCTTACTAAAATGTAGCAAAGTGAGAAAAAAAAGGTAAGTTATATAACTCAAATATTGATTATACTGACAATGCTAATGATTAACATATAAATCATATATAGATAATGCAATCCGGATAAATCAAATAAAATAATGCAATTCAGAAATGATAATGCAATCCTGAAATGATAATGCAATTCGGATAAATCAAATAAAATAATGCAATTCAGAAATGATAATGCAATCCTGAAATGATAATGCAATTCGTATACGAAGTAAAAACATTTGTGCACAGATTATATGAATACACTTGCAATGATAGAGACTGAAATCAATGCTTAAAAAATGTATCCAAAGGTAATAACCATATGGTAGGTTTATATAAACAAACAGTTATCCTGATAGATTAATCAGCATGGACAACCAAAATGCAAAATGTTGAATGAACAACATGCTACTACACGCAATTGATACATACATATGTAGTATAGGTTATTAAAGAAATAAATGTAGATAAATGATAACACCAGAAATGTTAAGCTCTTCCTCACATACATTACCACCGAAAATAGAACCTTTTCAGTCTTTCTCTGTGTACTCGAGCTTTAATGAAAAAATGGCCAGTAATTTCATTACTGAACTCGGAACATATAATTGCGCCAGTCCAACGTTGACCTTTGAGAAACAGTAGATTTCGCAATGGTCTCCTTCATCTCTCGTGCTTTTTTCCAAAACATTACGCTGACGATTACGCCTACGGCTCCCAGGAACATACCAACGGCAATTAATGTGTAGAGGAGAAGAAAATCATGGTGATCAGAAGAATGGCTCGCAGGAGACAGCAAGTCTAATGATGCAATAGCGTTTTCGATGGGCCTGCTGTAGGGAATTGTTAGACCTTGCAGCCTAGTGTTTCCCCACGATGTGTTGATGAAGAAGTTGCGGCCTCTGATGATGGATGTGCTAGCTCGGATGAAGAGTGACGACGTTGTTGCAGTGCAGCCATCATTAACGACGAACATGTGTCCTGTTGTCCTAGTACCATCTGGGCAAGTGACGATGTATGGTTCTGCAGAGAAGACGAATGACGTGCCATTCACGAGCCTGTGACGAAACTGATTGTCACGATACCGTACTAAACCAGCCAAACAATGTTCATGTGTATGGGGAGAGGTTCTGTTAAGTACCAAGTCCAATTCGCATGAATTCAATGACGTAATGTTTAAGAATTCAAACAAATCGATCCTGCACACTACATTATTCATAACATCATGGCAATCATTTAACAGTGCTTGGTCTCGGACTACCGTAAAAGCTTCTTTATTGGCGGAAACCAATACTAGAGCTGACAGATTATTAATAATAGGTGTCGAGACGTTAGATACATACGTGGGAAAAGGCGAAACTTTATACGCTTTCCACGCGTCTGATGGGTTGAAAGGAATGTCGATTACGATCTTATCAAGGTCAACTTTAACTGTAATCAAGCTGTAATAAAACTCAACTTTATGGAAATCTACTACTGGAACATAGCGCATTTTATCGTGAGCATTATTGATAATCTGAGTAAGATCTTTAATCGGTAACAAATGAGGAGACAACACGCCTTTAGCAGCAAGTGTTATAGCTTCCACGTAATCTTTTGATTTTGCGATAAAGCTTGAAACTCTCGAGTATACATGATTAATTTTAGCGTGATAATACATCAAAGTTGCTAACAAAACTTGAGTGTCATGAACCTGATTGAAACGTCGTGACTGTTCATTTACTTTACTGATTACGCTGTTCAAAGCTTGAATTTGTTTGTTTAGTTCTCCTGCTAATACCTCTTGTTGATGTTCCAGATTTTCGATTTTAACCCCGTGATCGCGAAGTTTTAAACGATTTGAAATCCCTAACCCAAGACCTGCTACGGAACCAACCAAATTTAATGCCGCTAGAACAAGTGGGTTACGCCTTTCTGTAACGTCATGAGGTATTGACCACATTAGCAAATCACGAGCCAAGATTTCAGCTTCGCTTGTTTTATTCCTTAATTCCCAGAAAAGCATATTAATTGTGTCACTGACTTGATTCGGCGACGTTGGATCACTGCTAGCTAAGAATGATTTATGCAAGTCTGCCAGAGATTGATAAAAAAGAGTCAATTCTGATTTCAAAGTTATTACTTCATTTTCGCTAGTAAAAATGGCGTTCATATTGACTTCTAAAACTATATTACTGCCAGTTAGAAAGAAATTATTCATTTCCTCTACTATAGAACCATGATGTAAAGTTATTTCAGAACTCTTCCCAGCTACGATAAACACTGAGAGGAATAGTGCATGGTATAATTTGACAAGCTTCATGTTGGAGCCTGTAAAAGAAAATAACTTGTAAATAATGAAACAAAAACATCGCATCATCCAAATGATGTAAAAATTCACACAATAATTAACTTTTTCATAACAAACCATTGTCTTAAGCTCTCACATGAGAGATAGATACTGTTCGAACATCGGTTGAATCGGACTGATTCCGAATTTTAAGTCGGTTACCTATTAAAACTTCTATAACTATGAAAGGACCTTCAAACTTAGGCAACAATTTCCAATTTAGCCCTTTTCTAACATAGACTTGTACATATACTATATCTCCTTCTTGGTAAGGCTTTGTGACCTTAGCTTTTTTATCATGTGCATTCTTCATTAACACTTGAGCCTGTAAGAGGTTTTGATAAAGTGTTTGATATCTACTTCGGCTAACATCTATTATATCCTTCAACGGATCTGATAAACTAGATGTCGGGGATAATATGTGAAAAGGTGACCTAGCAGGTATCCCATATACAGCTTCATGGGGAGACATACGGATTGAAGTATGATAATTGTTATTTAGGGTACTGGACACGGTGGGTATTGCGACGTCCCAGTTTGGGTCCATACCGCCTATGTTTACACGCAGTATGTCTAGCACCTTTCTATTAACCCGTTCTACCAATCCATTAGATTCAGGATGGTATATCATCGTATTGACTTTCTTTATTTGCAGAATTTCGCACAATGAGTTAAGGAAGTGATTATTGAATTCTCCACCTGAGTCAGAGATTATTATATTTGGAATTCCATGTCTGCATATATAGCACTCGTAAAACTTCCTAGCGCACTCAATGGCTGTTTTACTTTTTAGTGGTATTAATTCAGTATACCGTGTAAGGGCGTCAATGATAACCAAGAGGTTTTTATTCCCCCGGTCTGTCTCGTAAAAACCTGTCAATAAATCAAGGTGTACCCTTTCAAAAGGTTTGCTAGGCACGGGATAAGTTCCGAGACCTACAGGATTCTTAGTATGGCCCTTGTGACGGAAACATATATCACAGTTTTTAATATATGTCCTAATATCTTTTAACATAGTAGACCAGTAAAATAATGACTTGGCCTTTTGAGAGGTTATTTCGAACCCAGGATGACCATGCAGAGGATGGTTGTGAAGCCATTTCAGAACGATTGGGATTAATGTGATAGGTACAACCACTTGGTCGTTAGTTAACTGTGTTGAACTCCTGGTTCTCCTAGCCACGGATCGGCATAGAATGTTATCCTTAATCAAGAAATATTGATTCGTATATTTCACATATTCCTTATCATCTGGATTCCTATTTAATGCATCTATTATTACTCTTAATTTCTGATCTTTCATTTGTTCTTGTCGTACTGAATCTAGATTCCATTCTATATCTGTAATATTCTCTATTGCTTGGGCTAACGATTGACCATTTTCGATAGCAATTTTCATAGCTTGCGAAGGAATTGGAATTTCTTCTAGATCAGCGAAAGGTATTGAGTGTGTTGGTACTGGGTTACGAGATAGCGCATCTGCGATTACGTTTGCTTTACCGGGTAAGTATCCAATTTTAGCTCCAAAGTCCTGGATAATCATGTGCCACCGAGTTCTTTTAGGACTATGATTGAAACCTTTAAAAAAGTCAGTAAGGGGCTTGTGATCAGTTAGAACCTTGACACTATACCCATAGATTATATATTTAAAATGTACCAACGAATTAGCAATGGCGAGGCATTCCTTATCTATTACTGCATATTTCTTCTCTGACATTTTTAATTTGCGAGAATAAAAAGCAATGGGGAAAAACTTATTGTCATGCCACTGGAGTAACACACCTCCTACTCCTTGATCTGATGCGTCGGTTGCAATAATAAACTCTTTAGTAAAATCGGGAAACTTTAAAATAGGAGCAGAACTGATTTTTTCTTTCAAGGTATCAAAAGCAATTTGATGTTGGGATTCCCATTTGAAAGTTACGTCCTTCCTTATGAGATCAGTTAAAGGAGCTGCTATTACTGAATAATCTCGGATAAACCGACGATAATAACCCGAAACCCCGAGAAATTGCTGTATGGCTTTAACATTAGTAGGAACGGGAAATTTACTAATAGCAGAGATTTTATCATGGACTACTTTAAGACCTTGCCGAGATACCATGAAACCCAAATAGACTAATTCGTCTTTAAAAAACTCACATTTAGAAATTTTTACTTTTAGATGATGTTCTCTTAACCTTTGAAGGACTATTTCTAGTTTACTTAAATGCTCCTCCAAGGTGTTGGAAAATATTACTAAATCATCCATATAAGCATGGAGAATATTCCCTAGTAAATCTCCGAACACTACATTGATCATTCTAGTGAACGTAATAGGAGCACAACGTAGTCCAAATGGCATACGTAGGAATTCATAGTGACCTCTAGCTGTACTAAAAGCAGTGTACTGGGTACTATCCTTAGCTAAGGGTATCTGGTGAAAGCCTTTAAGTAAGTCCAAGGAAGTAAAAAATTTATTCTGTCCTAATAGAGACAAAATATCATCTGTGCAAGGTACCGGGAAACGATCAGGGATAGTTTGGTCGTTAAGCTTGCGAAAGTCAACACAAATCCTCCAGGTTTTGTCCTTTTTTGGTACTACTATCAAGGGAAAATTATAAGGGCTGTTAGATTTCTTAATAACCCCCTCTTTTAACATTTTATCTACCTCAACATTGATTTCATTCAGAAATTTGGCCGGTAGACGATATGAAGGCACGTAAATGACCTGGTCTTTATCCTTTAAACGAATTTGATGTTCGATGACTTCCGTTTTGCCTAAAGCTCCAGTACTAGTAGAAAAAACATCACTATATTTGGATAGAAGATCAAAAAATTTCTTGCTTATATCCCTGTCTAAGATGTCTGCTTCGATCTTGCCTTTAATCACCTTTAAAAGAGATTCGTCTGTTGCTGATTCAGTGGAGTTAATTTCAGCAACTGTAAGGATTCGATGTTTATATGCTTCGATATTGACAATATGTTGATTTTCATGTACTGTTAAAGCAGCATTTAAGTGATTAAAAACTTCAATGTTAACCCGATGATCAGAATTTACTGTGTATAATGCTTGCGTGACTGAAAGCCCATTTATCTTTAAAGTATCAGGAAGAATTAAAACCTCTGAGCCTGGCAATTTTCTTTTAACCTTGACCGTGAGATACGATGGTGTGTTTGGCTCAATGGTCTGTGCGAACGCAGCAAGGACGGGTGCCTGAGAGTTATGTTGGGTTGCTGTAACAATATCATCGCTTATGAGACAAGTGACTGGCTCTTCGATATACGTTATCTTCTTACTCTCTGTCTCCTTCTGATCCAAAACAGATTTCAATGTGTGTGAAGACCGATAGAATTTCCCTTTTATAAACACTCCGTGTTTTGCGGGTGTTAAAATTACGTTATGTAATGACATTGATGGATATCCCATAATAACTACTGGGTACATATTAATATTGCCAACTATGATAAAGGTATCCGTAAAAGTACGTTGCCCCAACCCGTATTGTATCTGAGATGTACCAATTACATCTAATTCATTATTGCCTATTCCTGACAAACGAACATCAGAGCGTTCGATGGGAAATCTTGAAAATAAAAGGTGATGGGTACGTAAATCCATTATATTACGTGGACTACCTGAATCAAAAAACAAGGTGAAATGCTTGTGTTCTAAGCTAACTGCATGCAAAGTGGGTCGAACTTCTTCTGAGCCAATAATAGCGTGTATTTTGCAAAAATCTACGGGACCGTGCTCTGCATGTTTGGGAGACACTACCTCGATTTCTGGAAAATTCTTGTCTTCACACATATCTTGGAGAACATTAAACTTATTTTCTGATTCAAAAAGTGATGATAACCCAATATCACTCTCCTCCCCCTTTAAGCTGGCTATGTAGTGTTTGTCTGCCCGCCGGCATTCGGAAAATTCACTGACGCGTTATTGTTTGGAACTGCTGAGCCTGAAGTTGGCTTTCCCGAGGAACGATTTGAATGTACTTGTTTCTGACCTGCGTTACTGTTCTGCTTGTAATGTTTGTTCTTTCCCCCGTGGTACTGTTGCTTTTTAGCGTCATTACTAGTGTTTTGAATGTTTGTGTTACTGTTTAAATTCTTCTTTCTTGCATTGCAATGACTATACTTATGATGCGTACTGTTATGGATTGAACAATAGCGGGACCTACACTCATTTATCACATGACCAGGTTTTTTGCAATTGTAACAAATGACTGCTGATGGATTATTAGTGACTAAGTTAACCTGTTGCGGTGATGTAGACGCATGATTTTTGTTTTCTTGCTTTGTAAAATCCTGAATCAGAGAAGGATCGAGATCTGTACACTTGGACAAGTGTTTCCGAACTTGCCTATAGATATCTAATTCTGAGCTATCTGATTGTAATTTTTCGTCAAAACACTTAACCAAAGGTTCAGGTAACATTGCTGTTACAAGTGTTAAATAGAATAATACAGGATTCTGTAGGGAAGTGGTGGGGTTGCTCCCACTTGGGGTTGGAGGAGTCATTTTCCTACTAAGTTTCCTATCCGCACGCCTACTCTCTAAGTGATCTTGAAACCTATATGAATAAACACGGCCGCTACGTAACCTCATAAATCTAAACCAGGAACGCAAGTAAATAACAACCGAGATTCATATAACCGCTAAAAAATAACATCACTTATGAAAAATGCATCATAAAATACAATAATGAAAGGTAATAAATGCACTTTCCTGAAAAAGAACAGAGTTAACAATGTGTCAGGCGTAAAAAATAAAAGGACACAAAAGTATGAAAAAAAATGAGGTATCAGGAACCGCTACGTCTGCAAGGCAAAGGTATTAATCTACGGTACTGCTCACCTTATATCAGCAACCTGCCACTCGAGACCCGAACACTGTAAATGAATATACCAAATGTTATAAATAATGGCTGTACTTAGCTTTTTATTGGATTCTGGTAAGTAGGTCGACGAGGTTCCTCTGCTGTCCAACTTCCGTCTGGCTAGATACACGTCATCGAAGGGATGTTATCGTGGATGTTGAACTTCTTATGTTGATGAATGTTGATTGCAGAAACCCTCAGGGAACAAGGTGGAGTGTTGATGTGCAATGTTGCGTAGATTTGTGTAGATTTCTCTCTCTCTCTCTGCCATGCGTTGGGGTAGATGTGTTGTGAAGGTCAGATGTTTTCCTCGCTTTTTCGTTGTTGATTGTTTTCTTTCCGTCTGTAACCATGTCGTTTATGAAGATGACAATTGTCTATGGTTTTTTGGGCATCTCGCCGTATCGGAGCTTCCGTTTACCAATGTAGACGCCATGTAGAGGTGCTGCCAGAAAGCTCTGTTGTGACCGCTGTTGTGTGCGCTGCCACCACTGTTGTGTGAAGGTATTTCATCAGAAATTCCTCCAGGTGTTTGGTTATAAGGACTGTGTTTGGAACTCAGTCAGAGTTTGGTTATGACATCTTCAGTTTCTCCATGGCTGTAGAATAAGACTGTTTTTGGAAGATCAGACCAATGTTCTGCAGGATTTCAGACAAACTCCATAGTGGTTTTTCTTGTATTTCGTATAAAGACTTATTTACAAAAGAATACAATTGGTCTGCATAGGATGATCTCCCATGTCGATCTAATATCTAAGCTGTCACACTTTTACATAGCAAGACTAAGATGCACACACACGAACAAACATATGACCTCGTTCCCAAGAACTTCCCACGGCTACGTGACATTTGCCTCCAGCTCTGAGCAAAAGGAGAACGCTGAGTTTATGCAAACGAATGCTAATGTATGATGACGCACTGTCTTAAAGCACTACACAGGTACTTATTGATGACGTCTGCGTCTGGTTTGACCAAACGGAGATTTCACAATAGCCTTCCTTTCATGATCGATACAGATATATATGTTGGGAATTATCTTAGATTTACTAAGAAACGTAGTTTCTTTAAATGTGGCATAAATGAAATATGACAAATATACGGGTTCATTCACCCAGAATCTAAAAATACCTCCGGTGTTGGCCAAACGACCTGCATCCCCCACCCCCGCCCATGCCCGCGTGTGTAGCATTTTTTTTTTCTTTTTCCCCATTCATTTCCCAGCATACATTTTTCTTTGGGTTTCCCGTTAGTAATTCCTAAGTCCTAAGGGACGAATCGTAATTCCAAGTCCTAAGTGACTCCTAAAATTCTACGTCGCACGTGGCGAGAATTCCTCCAAATTCCACAAATTCCAAGTCCTAAGTGACTCCTAAAATTCTACGTCGCACGTGGCGAGAATTTCTCCAAATTCCAGTCCTCAGAGACTCCTAAAATTCTACGTCGTACGTGGCGAGAATTTCTCCAAATTCCAGTCCTTAGAGACTCCTAAAATTCTACGTCGCACGTGGCGAGAATTTCTCCAAATTCCAGTCCTCAGAGACTCCTAAAATTCTACGTCGTACGTGGCAAGAATTTCTCCAAATTCCAGTCCTTAGAGACTCCTAAAATTCTACGTCGTACGTGGCGAGAATTTCTCCAAATTCCAGTCCTTAGAGACTCCTAAAATTCTACGTCGCACGTGGCGAGAATTTCTCCAAATTCCAGTCCTCAGAGACTCCTAAAATTCTACGTCGCACGTGGCGAGAATTCCTCCAAACCCCAGTCCTCAGAGACTCCTAAAATTCTACGTCGCACGTGGCGAGAATTTCTCCAAATTCCAGTCCTCAGAGACTCATACAAAAATTCTACGTCGCACGTGGCGAGAATTTCTCATTCCTGCGGGAACCCAAAATTAAGTCCTTTTGAGACATTATATAGTGTAGTTCACACACATCTAAGCCCTTACGGGACTGATCATTCTAGTTCGTTAGAACAACTCCTTAACTTCACGCTACAGCCGGCCAAGTCCGAGCGTGACAAAATCCAACTACGTCTTCCGAGACACATATTAAAATTCGTTCGCCAAGAACAACCACGTCTTTCCAAGACACATCCAATTTTAACAAAAAGTCTCCTCAGACTTACTAATCAACTGTCTTATTCGGACAGATCCATTCTCCTGCAGTCTGAACAATTGAGTGTTTCAGATTCCTGCAATTGAGTCTTTTCAGACAACCTGAGTCTTCTCAGACATATATACCCATTATTTCAAGATGGCCAATACCAGAGCCCAACAAAACGAGGATTTCAAATTCTACATGTCCGCTGGGAAGGACATGGGACTATCGGGGCAAGATCTGAGAGCATGGGTTCAAGAGCGAGTGGACGATGCCAAGGCGGAGAGAGCAAGAGAACGTGAGGAGAGAGAGAGAGAACGAGTTGCCCAAGAGCAACGAGAGGCCAAAGAACGTGAGGAGAGAGAGAGAGAACGAGTTGCCCAAGAGCAACGAGAGGCTAAAGAACGTGAGGAGAGAGAGAGAGAACGAGTTGCCCAAGAGCAACGAGAGGCTAAAGAACGTGAGGAGAGAGAGAGGGCAAGAATTGCCCAAGAGCAGGAGAAGGATAAAGAACGTGGAGAGAGAGAGAGGGAACGAATTGCCCAAGAACAACGAGAAGAGAGGGAACGAATTGCCCAAGAACAA
Source organism: Macrobrachium rosenbergii (assembly GCA_039081455.1). Classification (NCBI taxonomy): domain Eukaryota; kingdom Metazoa; phylum Arthropoda; class Malacostraca; order Decapoda; family Palaemonidae; genus Macrobrachium; species Macrobrachium rosenbergii. The sequence continues at coordinate 80,907 of JANJGK010000026.1, forward strand.
CGAGAGGAGAGAGACAGAATCGCCCAAGAGAAAAGGGAGGAACGAGAATGGGAAGATCGAGAGCGACAGCGCGCCCACGAGCTCCAGATGCTAGAACGACAGCCCGCCACCCCCCCGCCCCCTGCCGCGGGAATGAGTGCCCTCAGCCAAGCTCACTCGTTCATGCCAAAATGGACAGAGTCCGAACCCGAAGTATGGCTTGAAAGGGCCGAACGAGTCCTGGAGTGCTGCGATCTCTCCCCCGCGGAACTCTCCCTTGTTCTCACTAAATTCCTGGGCGGAAAGGCCCTCGTTGCTTACCACGCCCCTCCCGCAGACGATCGGGGAAACTGGGAAGCCGTACGCCAAGCAGTTACGAAGGCGTACGAGATTACCCCCGAGCGGTGGAGGAGACGTTGGAGAGAGCAGCCCAGAGAAGCAGGCCAGACTTGGTCCGATTGGGCGTACCATTCGGAGCGGGCGTTGACAAAATGGCTCGATTCCGAAGGAGCCACTAACACCGCCGAGGTACTCGAGCGGTTTAAATTCGAGCATTTCCTGCGCTACGCCCCTCCTGCCCTCGCCACTCATATAGTGGAAAAAGCCCCACCAACACTCACCGAGTGTTGCCGAATAGCAGACATGTGGGAAACTCACCACCCTCAAGAAGGATCCATGGGGCGGAAGATAAATCCCCCGTCCCTCCTCGGAGGTTCAAATTCCCACAAAAATGGGAACTCGGGCAAGCCCCTAACTTGCCATTATTGCAAGAAAACGGGGCATTCCTCTGAACAGTGCCGGAACAAGAAACCGGCTCCTCTCTCTCCCGGAAAACCGACAAATAACTCGCCTGCGCCCTCCACAGGGACAGCGCGGAAAGACTTTAGCCAGACCTTTTGCACGGCGTGCAAGGTCTATGGCCATTCTCCCGCATGGGCAAAATGCCCACGCAATAATAAATCAACTACTCCCACCGTCGCCTTGGCCGTCACAGATCCCAAATCATTAGGCCCTCCCGCCGAAGGGCCTGTATACGTGGCCCCTCCACGAGGTAGCGAGCCCGCGCGCCGAGTCACTGCTTTCGAAGACTCGGGCGCGCAAATCTCCCTCATCCGAAGGGACAGAGTTCCCTACGGAGCTATCGTCAATAGACGAAAACTCGTCACGATCGAGGGAATAAATCAATTTAAGATGATACTCCCTACGGTCCAATTGAGAGTCTCACGACCTCACCAATCCAAAATGTGCAATCTTGCAGTAGCAAGCCATCTCCCCGGAGGCTATGACGTCATCCTGGGACAGGACTTCCAGTCCCTGCCAAAATCACGACAATCTAGGGGTCCACATTCCCCGAATCATTCCGCGGGCGCGAGTAATCCTCCCCCGCTTTTCCCTCAGCCAAGACTGGCGCCCCCTGGGTACCAGAAGGACGTGCAGTCCCCACCAGTGCCACCTGAGTACAATGTACAGTGGCCCCCTCGATCGGTTCCCGATCCAATTCCAGTGCCCGGCCCTGCCTCAGTGCCAGTGCCAGGGCCCCAATCAGATCTCCCTTCAGGAGATGCCAAATTCCTGCCGGTGCCACTTGCACGCCCCGAGCAGGGCCAAGCTTCGTCCGTCCTGACCGACGAGCCCAAGAAACCTCTGATAGCGCCTGACTCTGCCCTAGTGCCAGCGCCAGAGCGCTACGCCGATCTCCATTCACGGGATCCAACTCAGGACCCCCTCTCTTCCCCCGGCCTGGCACCGCTACCAGCGTCGGTCAGAGAGACGGTTCCTCCCGACCACCGCGGAAGCTCACCTGCAGGTGCGGCCTCGCAACCCGTGCCTGAGCTGGTCATCGATACCTGCGAGCCGCTCACGCCACCCCCGACCGCCTCCTCTCTGCCTCAGTCCGTCGCCGACGCAATTGCAAGTCAGGATTCTGCCATATCTCACTTGGCCGATGAACTACAAGAGCCGCGACGGATCATGGTAGAACCCGCACGGAACACTCCTGCGTCAGCTGTCGCATCAGCAGGCCCAGGTGGTACTCCGTGCCGCCCTCCGGTCGCGGGCCCTCCGCTTCCCCGGCCGAGGACGACTGTCCCATTGAGAAAGGCTCGAGGCGGAATTACCACGGGCGTGGGACATTCCAGGTAATTTACAAAGAGCTCTAGAGCTCCCATGGCACCTGTGCCGCCATTTCATCTTTCGAAGGTCTTGGCACCCCTAATCCAGAAGGGGATGTCAGGCCCTCCTCTATCTTCTTCCGTTCCTCAGGAACTTCTATCTCTTATCACCTTCTATTAATCTTCCCTTAAATTATCCCCACAAGAGGCAATTAAATACGGGATACCATTCCCCACACAATGTATAAATCATTAAGAATAACAGAGTGAGAAGTGGCACGCCCTTGCGCCCATACCTTGGCACCGGGCGTGCGTGTCAGCCCCTCCTGAAGGAGTCGCGCCCTTCGGGTGCACTTTCCTCGCCCTGGGACTGAAGTGATAGTCCGGGCCGTAATTTATAGGCAAAGGACGATAAATTCCCGCCTAACACAATAAAACCCTCACTCTTTTTCCCTTAGCTCCTCTGCCAATATCATTTACCTTCTTTTAGTCATTTATTTATCTTTCTTTTAAAAAATCGCGAGTCACAGACTCTTGCCCTTGTGATTTAAATGCCCCTTTCGTAAGCTCTGAGAGACGTGTCCCGCCTTTCATATGCGGTCAAGTTTTCATTCGTAACGTCTTGGTAATTATCCTTTTGTTATTATTATCCCTTTTTCCCCTTCCATTCCTTCCAAGATCTCTGTTTGTCCTACCCCACATCTTTTGTCTGCTCGCCCCGTCATAACATTGAATAGGCAGTGGACGCATAAAATTAGCGCAGTTTAGCGAATTAAAACCTCGCGAATACTCTCGCCCGCATACGGCTGTCAAAATCCGTGTGGGGCCGGCTAAGCAAAGTGCGTTAAAACGAAGATATATTATCAATGCGAATATGTATAGCCATTACAGTATCGCGTAAAAGGGGATGTCATTTACAAAAGTAAACGCTGTTTTTCATTTACACAGCCTCTTCAAGGCAGATTCTACTAACCGCATGCATTTTATCTAAAATTAAGTAACTGTGTAGTTTAATTCTTGAACAATAGCCTTTCTTTTCATTTGTTGGCCATAGCCTCATATATGTGGTCCTATAATCTTAATTAATTCACAATTGTTCGAGTCACATTATAAAGTTACCAGTGGGTAACCAAATCTAAAGTAATTATTCTTTTGCAAGTGTTTAAACCACTTTGCGTTCGGTTAACGAAAATTGTCCCAATGTGTTATTAAAAGTAACGTCACAGCTTCATAAAACCCTTAGGAGTAAAGTTCATTGCAAGGCAGAATGTAGAGTAACGTAAAGCATTTGCCGCTCATTCTTGAATATCGATGTACACACCCGAAGGAGGTATGTACATCATCTTGTATGGGGAGGTATTATGATTAGCAAGAATTCGCTAGCAAATTGCCTCCCCCCCCCTCCTTTGTTGTTCTGTCGTGTTTCATTTACTGCCAGCCGGCCGATCGATAGACCATCTGTCTATCGACTTAAAAACAGGGGTTTAAAAGATTAAAGGCGCTCCCATTTTTGATAAAGATCTTTCCTTCGAGGCAAAAGTAATCTGGCTTGGGTGTTTCTCCTACAGGCCAAAACCTCCCCTGCGGGCAGCAGGTGCAATGAGTCAAAGCATCTGTGTTGGGCGCACCCCCCTGCCCCAAAGGAGGGGATAAAAAGCAAAAGCCCACGAGGTCTCGACACACACGCGGGCTGGAAGATATGGAGTGAACTTGTGAAGACGTCCCCAACACCTGGCCCCATCGATGCCCTTGCATCCTACCCACGTGGCCCTTTCCAAAGTGTACTTTTCCTCGTGCCCTTCGACCGTATTCCTCGAGCCCACACGCCATTGCTTGGAGTTTCGAGGAGTCCCCATCGCCTTGCCCCTTTACGGAAGCCCTTGCATCTCACCACGTGGAAGAAACTCGCCCTCGGAAATCGCAAGTCATCCACGCACCGCCTTCTACGCGCCCTCGGAAAATCTGCTAAGGTAAAGTGCCCTGGAAGAGCCCCATTTCAGTCACGCTTTTGTCTCGTAATATTTTCTTAAAGAGAAAGCCAAAAATCTCCCTTGTCTAATGTCCGTGCACCTCTTGCATCGGCAGTATTAATTCTTTATTACTCCTTTGGCACCCTCAGTGCAGCCTCGAATTCATTATTCTTTTGTCTATTTTCATTACTGGCGTATAATGTGCATATCTCTCATTTCAGAGGGATCCTGTTTCGTGGAAGCTTCTCGGACTGTGTCTGGAATCCCCCAGTTTCATTCAATCCAGTAGGGATCTCCTTCAGGATAGTAATCTACTTGAGTTCCTCTTTCCCGTACTGATATCATTTATGTAAATACACTACTTTAAATTTGCCCACGTGTTTTACGTAATATTTCCCTCAGTAACAAGAGCCCTATGCTCATATGAAATTCTCCTTTGTTTTCCTCTTTTTTTACGTTTTCCCGTACCCACGAAGTCAGAATCACAAGGCTAAATTACCTTAAATTGTTGCTACCTGTCTCACAGAGCATATTTCGAACTAAAACCACGGAAAAACGTAAATATATATATATATATATATATATATATATATATATATATATATATATATATATATATATATATATATATATATATATATATATATATATATATATATATATATATTTTTTTTTTTTTTTATATAACCCCCATGAACTCTTAAGTCCTCGATTTCCTCATGTTTCGGGATTTGTTTCCGGACTAATATCTCCTTTCCCTAGCCGGATTCGACCCCACACGCGGTAGATAGAGTGGGGTTACAGGTAACCGTGCCGTCAGTGCACCTTACATGTTGCACTGTAGGCATTACGTAAGGTTCTTTGCAGCGTCCCTTCGGCCCCTAGCTACAACACCTTTCATCCCTTTTACTGCACCTCTGTTCATATTCTTTTTCTTCCATCTTACTCTCTTTAACCCTCTCCTAACAGTTGTTTCATATGCAACTGCTTTGAGGTTTTCCTCCTGATACTTAACCTTTCAAGCCTTTTTACTCTGTTTCCCTTTCAGTGCTGAATGACCTCATAGGTCCTAGCGCCTGGCATTTGGCTTAAATTTTATATCTATTCTATTCTATTTCTACGAATGTGACCAGTAGATTTCATATATTTTTGTACATTTCGACTGTTTGTTTCTTTTTGTATCGAACAGTCACAGCTTGCTCTTTAGATTCGAACTTGAAAATATCATATCTGGAGATATCCTCTTGAAGACAGGATTTATTCACTGTAAAATAAAAAAAATTGTTTGCTTAATGGACATTCAGTAATGAAATTTGATATAGTTTTCTTTTTTTGCAATAACTGATCTCTTTTTTCTGTATTTCCTATTACTTTCTGTTATTTCTTTCAAATGAACACCATAATGTTCTTTGGAAGCTCGAATTTCGAGTCAGTGGCTCCTGTGGTGGGCTTGTACTATATGCATGGGGTTCATTTTCTGAATAATAATAATAATAATAATAATAATAATAATAATAATAATAATAATAATAATAATAATAATAATAATAATAATGATAATAATGATAATAATAATAATAATAATAATAATAATAATAATAATAATATTATTATTATTATTATTATTATTATTATTATTATTATTATTATTATTATTATTATTATTATTATTATTAGTAACTCAGGTTTTTAAGAAATTGGATACCTTTTATGAGGAACGGCTTGAATTATGGATTCGTATGTATTTATATAATTTAGTACCAAGGATAGCCTTCGATAATTAGTCTCTTTTTATTAGGTGTTCATCAGTGATAATTACTTTTAGATTATATTCTAAATGACACGTAATTGTAGGAAATTGTTGTAAAACTTCTCTTGTACCTAAGTTATATTTTAACTGGCCAGGTAAATTTGACCAGCAACCTTGGAATACACATAACCCATCTTTCTCCTTTTCTTCTTCTTCTTCTTCTTCTTCTTCTTCTTCTTCTTCTTCTTCTTCTTCTTCTTCTTCTTCTTCTTCACAAATGGTCTTAGGACTTGAATAATCTCCCTGGAGTTCTCTGCTCTCATATATATGTATAAAGTGTAGCGAGAACTTCGTAACAGGAATTCCTCCCAAAGTCTCAATGAATGAATTTGTTCCTTCGTCTCTCTGACGCTTCTGAATGTCGCTCTCTGGGTTTTATCTTCGCGTCTGGTGCAATTAAAAACGCGCCCAGTGTTATTTAAGTACACGTGTTTTTATTTTTAGTTGATATAGATACAATCACTCGTAGGACATTTGGAGAACTAAACATTTTACTTTACCTCCATTACCATTCTTTTCTTCAGTCTTGCTGTTCAACCTTTCTAGTTTTTACTTCCACCTTTAGATCCTCGTATTTCATCTCCTTTACTCTCTTGATCTCTTTCAATCTTGCTGTCCAACCGCTCCAACTCCCTTCTCTCTTTTCACTAGACTAGAGCACTGGCTGGCCGAAAGTGCCCTCCCTCCTTCCCTCCCTCCCAGTGCTTCTAGGCTTGGCAGCCTGATTTTATGAATTAAGTGTGAACTTATAAAGGGGTTTCCTTTATTAGTGATTTTTTTAATGCATGTGAATAGATTCAAGAATTTTATAGATGAAGGAATATCATTTTATGTCCTCGTAATTCTAAGGTGTTTACGTAAGCCCTTATTTTTAATTATCAATCATATATTTTTCTTTTAATTGATTTATGCAAGTGCCATGGAAAAAGCATTCTTCATAAAGTGAAATAGATGGGTCTCAATTGTGCACCACCTGTTGTGCTGTATGCTGTATAATGTACAGCTTCTTCGTCACAAATGAATGTCTCTTCATTGTTTACCCTTCCGATATTGCTGTATGAAAACAAAGACGTCCTCATATTGTCCGACTGTACAGCAACTTCAAGTTTTGTATTGTTGATTTTCAAAATATTTTTGGTAGTCTTTTATTTTCTCTTTTATATCATTTGTCCGTAAAAGTAAGGCATTGCTTTTAATTTTGTGTAAAAATCACCCTCAGAATCTGTTGATCACTTTTTGTCACGAACGTATGTGGTTGCAGTATATACTCAGAATGTCCTCTTCTCGAGTTCTTTTAGTCCCGCTCATCGCTATAAAAGCTGGGGTCCAAATACAAGAGTATGAAGTCACTGATGTCTGTAGCGGGATTCGAACCCGCATCCGGAGTATCAACACGAGGTCGCGTTAGTCTGATGGCCTTACCCTTACCCTTACCCTGCCCTGACCCGAGTGAATCGATGAAAGCGAAAGCGGAAGAAGAAAAGAAAGAGACGAAAGCGAATGATGCCCGTTGGTAAAGAAGAGAGAGAGGCGTGAGATATTTGCAGGGGAGAAACAAAAAGGAATCCTGATAAAAGGTCAACCCAGGCCAAAATAAGGACGACACCAAAAAGGAATAAGAAGCGTGTCCCGAGAGCTTGCCCAGAACGGAATGTCAACAGAAACCGAGGGAAATAAAATGCACCCAATTCGGCTTCAAAGGACTCGAGAGTCAACAGCCCACAGGCACAGAATTAAGGAATGGGAAGAAAAGAAATTAAGAAGAAAATCAAGTCATTCAACCTGAAGTCATAAATGAAAGATAGAGGAAATTCGATACATTTTTTTTTTACCAAGAAATATGATGAGGTGCTTCTTATTGGACAGCTTTCTTTTGATGGGGTGAAAACCTGCGTGGAAGGCGTTTGCGAAGAGTTTGTCGTTACCTACACACCGGCACGACTTTTGGTATGACCTATACAACAGCCCACCATCTTGGTGT
>JANJGK010000026.1:88857-131357 GCA_039081455.1 Macrobrachium rosenbergii
CTCAAAATCGTGTAGACTAAAAAACATAGTTCAAGTTAGAGAGAGAGAGAGAGAGAGAGAGAGAGAGAGAGAGAGAGAGAGAGAGAGAGAGAGAGAGAGAGATAATAAACCTCAGAAAAATTACTTTTCTCTAGAATCATGGCGACTACAAAATACCATTCAGGTAGAGAGAGATAATATAATTTAGAGACAGGAATATTTTCCACAAAATAATGGAGACTAAAAATCATCATTCAGGTACTGAAGAGAGAGAGAGAGAGAGAGAGAGAGAGAGAGAGAGAGAGAGAGAGAGAGAGAGAGAGAGAGAGAGAGAGAGATAATACAATTTAGAGACAGGACTATTTTCCACAAAATCATGGAGACTAAAAAATATAATTCAGGTACTGAAGAGAGAGAGAGAGAGAGAGAGAGAGAGAGAGAGAGAGAGAGAGAGAGAGAGAGAGAGAGAGAGAGAGAGAGAGATAATACAATTTATAGACAGGACTATTTTCCACAAAATCATGGAGACTACAAAATATCATTCAGGTATTGGAGAGAGAGAGAGAGAGAGAGAGAGAGAGAGAGAGAGAGAGAGAGAGAGAGAGAGAGAGAGAGAGAGAGAAAGCAAAATTCACGATTAGGTAATTTCATCATGATTTTGGGGCTGGTCTGGCTTGCATGTCGGTGAGAGATGAGGTGTGGTCAAATAATCGATTCATGTTAATATTATGAACAAAAAAGCTGATTGTCTATGAATATATATTCAAAATAAAACCAGTCATACGTTGTATATAATATATTAGATATAATCACAAGAAGACCCTTTTTTATTACTAACGTAAAAATAAAACGCATTGCTATATAAGTAGATGAAACTAGATTGGCTGATAAAACATGTAGCTTAACCGAAGATGGATTTGCAACATATGAACTTTCTCTCTCTCTCTCTCTCTCTCTCTCTCTCTCTCTCTCTCCTCTCTCTCTCTCTCTCTCTCTCTCTCTCTCTCTCTCTCACACACACACACACACACACACACACATATATATATATATATATATATATATATATATATATATATATATATATATATATATATATATATATATATATATATATATATATATATATATACATACACACACACACACACACACACACACACATATATATATATATATATATATTATAATATATATATATATAATATATATATATATATATATATATATATATATATATATACTATATATATATATATATATATATATATATATGTATGTATGTATGTATGTATATATATATATATATATATATATATATATATATATATATATATATATATATATATATACAGTATATACACACAAGGTCATAATGTTCTTGTTAGGGATTACGGAGATGATATCAATCCGGCTCCAGCAGAGGCTCTCTCTTCCCGTATTTTATATGACTGAATTACTGGGATTTTTGTTTCTATTATTAGTCAATATGCTTCACAAATTCTAAAATTACACATATCTGTTCATATCCATACAGAGATTTCAATGATCCTGTACAATAGCTTAGCTTTCCTTCAAGCAGACAAGAGGGTCCTTTTTTGTCAAGATTCTTAAACCTACTAATCCCTACGCAATACAAATAGTTGTACATTATTATTATTATTATTATTATTATTATTATTATTATTATTATTATTATTATTATTCTAATGATAAGCCCCTATTCATATGGAACCACCCCAGAGGGGTTCATTTGAAAGAAATAACGGAAGGTAATGGGATATACTGAAAGAGGAGATCAGTTATTAGAAAGAAAAAAATTAACAAATCAATAAATAAGCAGATAAAAATGTAAGTAAATTATCAAAATAGAAGAAGAACTGTTTTATGGCAGTAATGCATTACAGCTGTGTTCCTGTCCTTTTTCTTTTAAGCTCAAAATCGAGCACATTTTAGGCTTGACAGAACACATCTTTATAAGTTGATTTGATGATCCTTGGAGAAGATTAGCTTTTGGTTTTCTGTAAAAGAAAACTACCGAGATGGCTGTTTGTCTGTCCGTCTGCCCCCAGACCTTAAAAACTACTATGGCTAGAGGGCTGCAAATTGGTATGTTGATCATCCACCCTCTAATCATCAAATGGCAGCCCTCTAGCTCCAGTAGTTTTCATTTTATTTAAGGTTGAAGCTAGCCATGATCGTGCGCCTGGCGCCGCTATAGGTACCAACAACACACCCCACCACCGGGCCGTGGCTGAAAGTTTCATGGGCCGCCGCTGAGAGTTTCATGGGTTGTGGCTGAGATTTACATACAGCATTATGCGATGTACAGAAAACTCGATCGCGCCGAAGAAACTTCGGCGCATTTTTTACTTGTTTTATTATAGAACGGAAGGAGGGTAAGGTGGAGGGAGAGTCTGCAATGGCTAATTGCTTCCACGCTGAGAGCCTTGAAGGCAGAGGCCGTTGGTGGAGGAGGAAGAGCGATTTACTTCCAGCAGTTTATTTATCGAACAGGTTTTGTTTAAGATCATTCCTTTTGGTAAGAAAGGGCTGATGCTGTTTTAAGAAAAACTTGCATGCAGTGAGAGAGAGAGAGAGAGAGAGAGAGAGAGAGAGAGAGAGAGAGAGAGAGAGAGAGAGAATCTTGGGCACTCTCCACTCTTAGATAAGAAAAGCGAGTTTAAGGAATTGGAGTCCAAGAGGACCAAATAAAATCTCCCTTTTAATTCAATCTGATAAAGTTACTCGACAAACCGAGGTGGCGATCCTTTTTTAGCTTTCTGGAAAAGAAAACTATTGTGTCGGCTTCGTCTCTCCGTCCGCACTTTATTTCGTCCGCACTTTTTCTGTCCGCCCTCAGATCTTCAAAACTACCAAGCCCAGAGGGATGCAAATTGGTATGTTGATCATCCATCCTCCAATCATTAAACATACCAAATTGCAGCCCTCTAGCCTCAGAAGTTTTTATTTTATTTAAGGTTAAAGTTAGCTATAATCATGATTCTGGTAACTATATAGGATAGGCCACCACCGTGCCGAGGTTAATGTTTTATGGGCCGCGGCTCATGCACCATTATACCGAGACCACCGAAAGACAGATCTATTTCGGTGGCCTTGATTATACGCTGTAGCCGCTGTACTGTTTACTCGAATGCGCCGAAGAAACCTCCGCCCATCTTTTACTTATATATTTATTTTTTTTTTTTTTGTGGAGGAAAAAAAGTCTTAAAAAGTTGGGCATATTTGCCCGACTAGTATAGGGTATAGAGACAAGTAAGCTCATTTGGTTCGTTGCTTCTTTCGAACGATTTTCAGTTCGTCTCCAGAGATGAAACTGCTCCTTTTTTTTTTATTCTTTTGATAATTTTACAAGTGACGATTATTTGGATTCACTTTTTAGTTTCCTTGTGAGTACGGCCTAAACAAAATTAAGATAGATCTAAATAGTTTTTTTTTTTCTTGTTTCCGATATTTTTCGGGGTTTCTGAACGCATGGTGGTAGCAGGGGATTTCATCGTCATTAAGTTAAATGATCTTTATTATTATTATTATTATTATTATTATTATTATTATTATTATTATTATTATTATTATTATTATTATTATTATCAGAATACAAACCCTATTCATATGGAACAAGCCCACAGGTGACACTGACATGATATTCAATCTTCCAAATAATATGGTGTTCATTTGAAAAAAGTTACAAAAGGTAATAGGAGATACAATAAGACGAGATCAGTTATTAGAAAAAAAAAATAAACTTACATATTATTAGTAAATAGATAAAAATGTTAGTAAATTATTGAAATACGAGGAAAATTGCTCTGGGGTACTGATGCACTGCATCTTCGCTTCAACTTTTGAAGGTCCAACTACACAACATCCATTGGACTGTGGATGCACATTATCCACAGTGCAACGGTGTGAGGAATAAAGGTCCTCTGGAACTGGGAAGTTCCACAACGAGGCACATTTACTGCTTAATGGTGCTGCTTTTCAGTAAATGTGGTCGCTCTCAGGAAGAGAAGAGGATCAGGGATCAGTTTTGCATGTGAAAGATCTCTGTTGAAATATAACGCAAGGAAAAGTGATAAACAAGAAAGCATCCATCGATGGTCCAAGTCATAACTGCTACTAGGAAACAGAAACTTACCACCACGAACCAAACGGTCTGTCTAAAAGATGTAAAAGAGACATCTGTGGCAGAAGGAGACATCCACACCGGAGAACAGTATTGTAGAATTGTGCTTTTCTCATGTACAGTTTGAATTTTTTATCTACATTTTAGGCCTCTTTTTTTTTTAAGCTACAACATCCACTTGAACACACGTGTCGAAGCTAATTGGATTTTGTCTCGGAAAATCTCATACTACCTTTGCCATTTTTCAGGGATTTTGCAAAACGTTAAATCTTTTGGCCTTTCAAGCTGAGTCTCTCTCTCTCTCTCTCTCTCTCTCTCTCTCTCTCTCTCTCTATGTGATTAAGGACTATGATTGAAAACAGAGAGAAAGAACTCTCCACTCATTTCCCAGACGTTAATCCGAAAGGAAGACGTTTCAAATTCCTTATTCTTTAAGAAAAATGGGAAGATTTAAACCATGTAACAAAAATAGAGGGAAAATGTTGTTGCATCAACCAAGTTTATTATTTTTCAAAAAGTGAATGAATATTCTAGTGCTTCCGAATATTCAAGATGGCGAATTTAAGTGGAACTAAATATAAAATTCAGGGCAAAGGCCAAGCGCTGGGACCTAAGAAGTCATTCACCACTGAGGGGGAAATTGTGAGTGAAAAGGTTTGAAAGGGAAAACGGGAGGAAAACCTCGCAGTTGCACTATACAACAATTGTCAGGAGAGGCTGCAAAGTAAGATGGAAGAAAAATATGAAAGGAATGAAAGGGGTTGCAGCTACGGGCTGAAGAAGGGGCGGTGCAAAGAACCTCAAGGAATGCCTACAAAGCACCGCGTGATAATATCATCTCCGCAATCCCTAACAAGAGATTACGACCTCGTTTGCACCTGATGAGAATTACTTCCAGTGGAAACGAGGAGAATAGATTGTGAGAGATTTTGCCCACTGAATCAAGTGAGAACTGTAGAAGAACTGCGTCTAAGGCAGGGTGATTGCATCTTTCCTTGCACGATATTGTTCATAGTGTAGAAATAAAACTGTTCTGTTGACAAAGAAATTCTTTTTTGAAACATGTGAGAATGGATCCTTAACGAGGATAATAAAAGGAGAACATGGAACCTGGAAGAGAGAGATGTATGGAAAAATGCAAATTAACTATAAAATAAATTACGTGTATCCTAACCATATATGCAATATAAATATATATGGATGTACAGGTGATACATACAGTAGCCTATATACATATATATAAATTTGTAACTCACAACAGGACCGAACCCCGGTCTTTCGAGTGAGAGTCCTTTGTGCCCGAATTGCTAATGCCCTGCACTCTCACTCGAAAGACCGGGGTTCGGTCCCGTGGTGAGTTAGAAATTTATTTCTCTGAAACACGTTCCCATGTGTTCATTTCCATACACACACACACGCATATATATATATATATATATATATATATATATATATATATATATATATATATATATATATATATATATATATATATATATATATATATATATATATATATATATATATATATATATATATATATATATATATATATATATATATATATATATATATATATATATATATATATATATATATATATATATATATATATATATATATATATATATATATATATATATATATATATATATATATATATATATATATATATATATATATATATATATATATATATATATATATATATATATATATATATATATATATATATATATATATATATATATATTATATATATGTGTGTATACTTTTAGGGCATAGATTTCTCTTAAACCATTTTCGTTAACGCAATTGCTTCAGCAGTATCAGTGAGTTTCTTGCAGGAATCCTTAAAAGGTCGAAGATTTTTCCGATTCTCGTGCATAAGTTTCTGGTGAAAAATGCGCAGACTTCTGTCTTCCATTTATTGCTTTTTATCACGACAGCTGTTTCACCACTCTGGGAATCTCCACTGAGGGACCCTTTCGCAAATATGTGCATGGCCACCGTCGAAGAAAGGACCATCAGAGAACACCAAAAATGTCAAGCATTTATCAGAATTAGGACATAACAGCAGATATACTGCCTTAATTTCAGAATGAAATGAAAGATAATGAAATATACGGAAGCCTCCATATTTCACGAGGGCCTTTGAACCTCGATTAAAATAACGACCGAAAAAAATTTAATCAATTCCGAAGCTGAACGCACGATTTAGTTAAATGAAACCAATTAAGCGCATCCAGTGCGAAATGTCATGACTAAGCAAAATGTGTTAATGTAATGCAGTTGGGGCCGTTCTTTTCAATGCTTAGGTTACAAGTAATATTTATATTCACCTTAATTTTTATCGGGAGCTTTTATCTACGGCCGAAATATCTGAATCCGAGGCAGTATTGCATTGCATAAACTTTACAATAATTATATTACAACATGGCAACAGATGGTAAAATCTATTATCTATTTATTATCATTATCACATGAATAGGGTTCATATGAACCCTATTCTTATGAAACAAGGCCGCAGGGGCCGTTGACTTGTAATTCAAGTTTCCAAAGAATTCGAAAGAAGTGACAGAAGGTAATAGGAAATACAAAAAGAAGAGATTAGTTATTAGAAAAGGAAAAAATGATAAATTAACAAATAAATGGATACAAATTTTAGTAAATTATAAAATATAAGGGAAATTGCTTTAGGGTAGTTAGGCATTGCATCTTCGCTCGAGATTTTGTGATTCCAATTGCACGACATCCTCTGGGAGGCTGTTCCACAGTCCAACGGTAAGAGGAATAAAGGACTTTTGGAACTGAGAAGTTCGACAGCGTGGCAAATTTACTGGATATTGGTGCTGCTGTTCAGCAAATCCGGTCGCTCTCGTCAGGAAAAGGGGATCATGTATCAATTGTGTCGGTGAAATATCTCTGTTGAAATACAACTTATGAAAAAGTGACAAAGAAGAGACCGTCCGTCGACGGTCCAAGTCATAACTACGATGTTAGGAGACAGAAACCTACCACTAAGAAACACTCTGTCTAAAAGAGACAAATCTCAGGTAGAAGCAGACATCCACATCAAATAACAGTATTTCAGTAAAGGAAGGACAAATTATCTAAAATAGGTTGCAATAGCTCATCAAGAAATCACACTCAAATATAGCTTTTGACTTCATTATCAAGAGAGTTCAACAACATTTGAGGAATTTTGAAAAGAAAAAAAGAAATAGAGAAACTGGCCTCAAGTTTGCAGTGTTTCAGATTTCCAGTTTGCGAGAGAGTTAAATGTTAGATATCAGTCTAATATTTCTCTCTCTCTCTCTCTCTCTCTCTCTCTCTCTCTCTCTCTCTCTCTCTCTCTCTCTCTCTCTCTCTCTCTCTCTCTCTGTGAGTTTGCATATCATTCTCCTGACGCAGGAGACTAGTGGACATGAAGTAAAAAGGCAGTCTTTCTATTAAAATTATAGTGAGCGGGACAAAATAGGTAGAAACAATATCAGATTCCCAAGGCTTTTGGAACAGGCAACCTACAACTATGCAGGAGTAGGGCCTTAAAGAAATGCAACGCAAACAGATAACTCACAATAGCAAGCACATTGATGATAAATACACAATATAAAAGAAAATAAAATAAAACCATTTTCAAATAATTATCCTTAGATGTGATTCAAGTAAAAAAATATAGAAAAAAATGTATAGATTGCTCTGTAATATACAGAGAAGACACTTTCAGTTAGGCTTAGTCTGCTCATATTCCAATTATTTCTAGCTAAAATACACAATATGACAAAAACAAATAAGACCACATTCAAGATAATTATCCTTAAACATGATTCAATTAAAAAAAAATAGAAAAGAAAACGCACTGAAATTTCTGTAACATACAGAACAGCCTTTTAGTTAGGCCTAGCCTACTCATATTCGGTCTAATTCTCAGCTAAAAGCAACAGGGATATACGGTAATACTCGGTGAGTACCTGTTAATTCTAGTCACCCACTCTTTTGCCCTGTAAACCCTAACACGATCCATACAGAAGGTGGGTCAATAAGGGTTCGCCAAGAGTTACCCCGAGTCTCAAAAGCAAGCGTCTTCAAACGTTTAAGTGTAGATGCAATGCATAACTACCCAAAAACATTTCACTTTGCACTTTAATAATTCATTTATGCTTTTACCCATTTGTTTATCTATTTATTAATGTACCTTTTTTTCTTTTCTGATGACTAACCTATTCTTTCTGTATCTCCTATTATCTTCCGCAAATTCTCTCAAATGGGCCCCATATTCTTTCGATGCGGGAATTTCAAGTCAATGGCCCCTTTGGGCTTGTTCCATATGAATAGGATTCATCTTCTGAATAATAATAATAATAATAATAATAATAATAATAATAATAATAATAATAATAATAATAATAATAATAATCAAAGCAATGGTATCTGATGAACACCAATAAACCAGTTTACATATTTGATTTTATAATTTATACAGCTTCTTTCCCCTTTAGTTCTCATTTGCCATACTGTACGAAATGGAATGTAAAATTTAGGCCAAAGGCCAAGCGCTGGAACCTATGAAGTCAATCAGCGCTGAAAAGGAAACTGAGAGTAAAAAGGTTTGAAAGGTGTAACAGGAGGAAAACCTTTTGCAACTGCACAATGGAACAATTGTTAGGAGAGGGTTGAAGAAAGTAAGATGGAAGGCAGAGAATATGAACGGAGGTAGAGAAGAAGAATGAAAAGGGTTGCAGCTAAGACCCTTAAGGGGAGGAGGGAAATCACGATTTTGATTTATCATGACAATAGAGATTAAACAGACGATAAAGCTAACGATGGTAAGGGGAGAACGAGGATAAAGGGGAGAGAAAAGGGGACATGGGAAGCAACTGCAGATAAATTAATAGAGAAGAGAAGAAAACATATCCAGTAAGAATGGACGAATATTGAAACATCATCCAAAAGTGTGCACGAAGGATGCTGTCAGATTCTACTAATTATGAATGAGTTTAAGAGGGTTAAACCAACCTCTTCAGACTTCAATTCATGAAAGTACTTGCATCAAAAGCAAACGATAAGTGAATACAAAACAAAACTTCAATTCATGAAAGTACTTGTACCAAAAGCAAACGATAAGTGAATACAAAACAAGACTTCAATTCATGAAAGTACTTGTACCAATTTCAAATGATAAGTGAATACAAAACAAGACTTCAACTTATGAAAGTACTTGTATAAAAAACAAATGATAAGTGAATACAAAACAAGACTTCAGTCCATGAAAGTACTTGTATCAAAAGCAAATGATAAGTGAATGCAAAACAAAACTTCAGTTCATGAAAGCACTTGTACCAAAAGCTAACAATAAGTGAAAACAAAACAAGACTTCAGTTCATGAAAGTACTTTTACCAAAAGCAAACGATAAGTGAATACAAAACAAGACTTCACTTCATGAAAGTACTAGTATCAAAAGCAAACGATAAGTGAATACAAAACAAGACTTCACTTCATGAAAGTACTAGTATCAAAAGCAAACGATAAGTGAATACAAAACAAGACTTCAATTCATGAAAGTACTTGTACCAAAAGCAAACGATAAGTGAATACAAAACAAGACTTCAATTCATGAAAGTGCTTGTACCAAAAGCAAACGATAAGTGAATACAAAACAAGACTTCAATTCATGAAAGTACTTTTACCAAAAGCAAACGATAAGTGAATACAAAACAAGACTTCAATTCATGAAAGTACTAGTATCAAAAGCAAACGATAAGTGAATATAAAACAAGACTTCAATTCATGAAAGTACTTGTACCAAAAGCAAACGATAAGTGAATACAAAACAAGACTTCAATTCATGAAAGTACTTGTACCAAAAGCAAACGATAAGTGAATACAAAACAAGACTTCAATTCATGAAAGTACTTTTACAAAAGCAAACAATAAGTGAATACAACACAAGACTTCAATTCATGAAAGTACTAGTATCAAAAGCAGACGATAAGTGAATACAAAACAAGACTTCAATTCATGAAAGTACTTGTACCAAAAGCAAACGATAAGTGAATACAAAACAAGAGTTCAATTCATGAAAGTACTTGTACCAAAAGCAAACGATAAGTGAATACAAAACAAGACTTCAATTCATGAAAGTACTTGTACCAAAAGCAAACAATAAGTGAATACAACACAAGACTTCAATTCATGAAAGTACTTGTACCAAAAGCAAACGATAAGTGAATACAAAACAAGACTTCAGTTCATGAAAGTACTTGTACCAAAAGCAAACGATAAGTGAATACAAAACAAGACTTCAACTTATGAAAGTACTTGTATCAAAAGCAAACGATAAGTGAATACAAAATACGACTTCAATCCATGAAAGTACTTGTAACAAAAGCAAACGATGAGTGAATACAAAAGATTTCAATTCATGAAAGTACTTGTATCAAAAGCAAACGATAAGTGAATACAAAACAAGAATTCAACTTATGAAAGTACTTGTATCAAAAGCATATGATAAATGAACAGCCTACATACTTCAACTTACCAAAGTACTTGTATCAACAGTAAATGATAAATGAACTCATCAACAAAATTAAAAGGGTTAAATCCATAAATCGTGTTGCAAAATTATATTCTTGGTTTCAGTATACATAAAGAAACATCTAAGGGAGCTGTTTAGCTGCAAAAAAATAGTGTAAAAG
Organism: Macrobrachium rosenbergii; assembly: GCA_039081455.1. Classification (NCBI taxonomy): domain Eukaryota; kingdom Metazoa; phylum Arthropoda; class Malacostraca; order Decapoda; family Palaemonidae; genus Macrobrachium; species Macrobrachium rosenbergii. The sequence goes on from JANJGK010000026.1 coordinate 99,683, forward strand.
AAACTCGTTTCACTTCAACTCCTTACCCCGTTTTGACAGTGTAAAAATTGTTGAAAAGAATTTTAATATTCCACTTCAGCTCCTTACCCAGTGATTTTATAATATGAAAATGGTTTAAAAGAAATTTCATTTTCACTTTAACTCATTAGTCAGTGCTTTACAGAATAAAAATTGTTGAAAAGAAATTTAACATCTCACATCAGCTCCTTACCCAGTGCTTTATAGTATAACATAAACATTGTTTAAAAGAAATTTAATTTTCACTTTGACTCATTACTCAGTGCTTTAGGAACAAAAATTTTTGAAAAGAAATATTATATTTCAATTCAGCTCCTGACCCAGAAGCTTCACAGTATCAGTGTCTCGGGAAACCTTATTCCCAATGATAATATAACATGACTTTGCAAGCATACCATCGCCATCTCTCTTCCTATTCTTTGATGTAACCAATACCTATTATTTCCTCTCGCTAAGGGAGATATCTCTGATATTTCCTCTCTATTTTTTCACCCAATTTATTCCCAACGGTGGGTTGGGATGGAATCTTCATCTGATCCTAGAGGGAGACAAGACGACAGGAGCCGAGGCGAAACAAATCTACTTTCTGGCCATCCCACTTCGAGGCAAATAGGACACTACCCGAAATGGCATCAGGGAAAATTTTTATTTACGTAATAAATTATGTATATCTTTTTGATGAATGCCTTTGAAATCAGAGGAAACAATCATTTCAATAATGAATGCCTTAGAAATAAAAGGAAAGAGTCATTACTTTGCCTTTGCTTGTAATGTCTTACCTTCTGTCGACCATTTTCCTTATAAAATGACATACAAGTAAAGACTTTGAAATATTGCAAAATAAATCAAGATCAAAGAGAAGTGACAAGAATAAATGGCAATTCACAAGAAATAATGTGATGGAAATCCTCTGAAGAACAGATTGATTTTAATCCTCAAAAACTCCGAAAGTAGTATTCATATATACTAGCCCAAAGACGTTTCAAATGGAATCTTCAATTGAACGTGGATTTTTGAGTCGAATATTATTGTGTAAATGTACTCTTATGAACTATACGTTGATAGGCTCTCATTTGCATAATTAGCCTACACTGGTATCCAAAGAACTGTTAGAGTGACATAGCAGTGTTGAGGAATGTACTGGGTATCTGAACAGGACTTTTGGAAGAAAACATATATATATATATATATATATATATATATATATATATATATATATATATATATATATATATATATATATATATATGTACACATACATTATATATATATATATATATATATATATATATATATATATATATATATATATATATATAATATATATATATATATATATATATATATATATATATATATATATATATATATATATATATATATATATATATATATATATATATATATATATATATATATATATATATATATATATTATATATATATATATATATATATATATATATATATATATATATATATATATATATATATATATAATATATATATATATATATATATATATATATATATATATATATATATATATATATATATAATATATATATAATATATATATATATATATATATATATATATATATATATATATATATATATATATATATATATATATATCTATATATATATATATATATATATATATATATATATATATATATATATATATATATATATATATATATATATATATATATATATATATATATTTATATGTATGTAGATAATACACACACACACACACACACACACACACACACACATATATATATATATATATATATATATATATATATATATATATATATATATATATATATATATATATATATATATATATATATTATATATATATACAGTATATATCTGTGTGTGTTGACACGATATATGGAGTGGATTAGGAAACGACGAGAGGGGGAGAACGCAACGACACGGACAATGATACTGAGAAGAGGATTAAAAGAGAGAGAATGGGAGACGAAAGATAAATGGGGAGTGTTAATGAGGGGATAACGATACAGAGATGAATGCTAAATTCTTCATTTGTTGAGTCAATTGTGGCCAAAGCTTAGACAGAGTTCTCAGAAAATATTTTCGTTCAGCTTCACTTTCAGTATCAGCAAAAGAAATTCAGAAGTCGTGAAATCTTCTTCCCAGACCCTCAACTACCAGAGAAGGCTTAACAGCTTATTCATTGTCAAAGGCTTTACTCACAAAAGACAGAGCAAATTTCTGTAAACAGTAACGGTAAGTCTTCAGAAAATATCTTCCAAGTACAATATCTCTCTCTCTCTCTCTCTCTCTCTCTCTCTCTCTCTCTCTCTCTCTCTCTCTCTGTGTGTGTGTGTGTGTGTGTGTGTGTGTGTGTAACCATCCTAGCATTCATCTCTATATCGTTATCCCCTCATTAACACTCCCCATTTATCTTTCGTCTCCCATTCTCTCTCGTTTATTCCTCTTCTCAGCATCATTGTCCGTGTCGCTGCGTTCTCCCCCCTCCCATCGTTTCCTAATCCTCCCCATTTATTGTCTAAACAGTAACTCTCCATCCCGACATTAACAGACTCCACTCTTATAATCCAGAAGTTCCTTTCCTCTTCATCTTCCCACCATTCCCCACAACCGTTTTAAAGCTTAACCTTCTTTCTGCGTGACTTTGTCTTTGTTCTCCCGCTCCCTTTGCATCTCCTCTCCCTCCTCGTCTCTTATTGTAGACCTCTTACTTACAGCGTATTTAGTTTTTCTGCCAATTCTTACATTATACTCTTAGTAACACTCAACTCGCTGTCTAAAAATGTTTCAGTATTTCTTCGTCAGCAGATTTTTCAGGAATAGGAATAGGAATATAAAATTCAGGCCAAAGGCCAAGCGCTGGGACCTATGATGAGGTCATTCAGCGCTGAAAGGGAAAGTTAGAGTAGAGGGATTTGAAGGGTGTAACAGGAGGAAACACTCGCAGTTGCACTGTGAAACATCTGTTAGGAGAGGCTGGATAGCAAGATGGAAGGAAGAGAATATGAACAGAGGAACGGTAAAATGAATGAAAGGGGTTACAACTACGGGCCGAAGAAGTAACGCTACAAAGAACCTGAAGTTGAGTCTACATCGCACCGCGTGAGGTGAACTGATGGCACTAACCGCACACCCCTCCACCCCCGAGATAAGAGAATGTATAAAGTCACTCAGTTCACCGGTGGAAGAAAACTATTACTGTAAATAATAATAATAATAATAATAATAATAATAATAATAATAATAATAATAATAATATGGCAGTGGTCACCAGTCAACATGATTAGCCTACAGAAAAGCACAGATATCGTCATGAGCTGTGCCCAAACTATGAAGCAATGGCAGTTCAAGAAATCCATCCTGCCCGTAGGGGAATAGTGCAGTCAGTGCGCCTCATGCGGTGCACTGCAGGCATTACTTGTGGTTCTTTGTAGCGTTCCCTCTGCCCCTAGCTGCACCTCTTTCTTTCCTTTCACTATACCTCCGTTCTCATTCTCTTTCTTCCATCTTACTTCCCACCTCTCCTGGCGATTGTTTCATGGTGCAACTGCGAGGTTTTCCTCCTGCTACGCCATGAAGGCCTTTTTACCCCCAATTTCCCTTTAAGCACTTAATGGCCTCATAGGTTCCAGCCTTTGGTCTAAATTTCATATTCCAGTCCATTGCAAGGAATACATCCCAACCTACTTAACCTAGGGCATAACATTCTACCCTGGTTCCACCTGACCAAGAGAAGGAAATCTTCGTCTCTAGAACTCTCCCCTCACTATATTAATCTTCCAATAAATATTAATATTTGTAGCTGGGCTGTTAAAGAGCAGGTTTGGTCACACCCCTGACACTACAGTAGTACTGAATAATCAGGTACGATAATTACTACACTCCCATTAAAGCCCAAAGATACATGAAAATGTAACTGTGGATTAGTTTATCGAAACTTATTATTTAATGTATGCTGCATACGCGTCTTTGTATACATTGTACACACTCAGTATACATAACCACTAACACAGAAACATTCATTTTCACACTTGACGGTTTGCATCAGCATTTATGTGGTGTTGATTCCTTCGGGATAAACTCTTCCTTTCTTTCTCCGTTTCACTTTTGTTGATGTTTTCTGCTCCTGAGCAAGAGTGGGCATTAGGCTTCCCCTCCCGTTGGCCCTAGGCTTTTGAAAGAAGGGCTTAATTTCTCAGTGTAAGAGTTTACGTATAGTACCTGTGGCTATGATACTGCGTGTTCTCTCTCTCTCTCTCTCTCTCTCTCTCTCTCTCTCTCTCTCTCTCTCTCTCTCTCTTTTAAATGCAGCTGTGGCACTGCTCTCTCTCTCTCTCTCTCTCTCTCTCTCTCTCTCTCTCTCTCTCTCTCTCTCTCTTTAATTGTAGCTCTGGCACTGCGTTCTCTCTCTCTCTCTCTCTCTCTCTCTCTCTCTCTCTCTCTCTCTCTCTCTCTCTCTCTCTCTTAAACCAGCTATGGCTCTGCGAACACCTCAGTGAACTGAACATTCAAGGGAAGAAGTCGGAAAGCTCCCAAAATTTGGTTAATAATAGCACTGCAGGAAACAGCGCAAATAAGGGAAACGAATAAAGCGACCGAGGACGAAAGAGAAGATAGAAAAGTCCCTCAGAGTGGCGCAGTTTAATGCACAATCTATTCAGAACAAAGTAGATCTCTTCAAAGCATTAATACCAAGTGAAGAATAGACATAATAGGTACCACAGAAACATGGATACAAGAGGCAACAAGAGACTTTGTAGGAGAGTGCCAAATAGCAGGATATAAATTGTTCAAAAAAGATAGACCCAATAAAATGGTGGAGGCGTTATGTTATACGTGAAGGACCAACTCAGTCCAATAGAGCGTAAAATTACAATCACGCAAGAAGTACTTGGCATCAATATAAGCAGTTTAGGGAAGACGCCAACTCTAATACTAGTGTACAGACCTCCCCACCAACCACAAATGCCCGACGAGAAGTTGTATGCACTACTAGGACAAGGAATAAACAACCAACTCTGCATAATAATGGGAGATTTCAATGCAGCAGTACACGGGGACATTATGACCTCCACATGAAACTTAGAAGGAAAGAGACTTTTAGAATTTGTCAAAAGTTAATTTCTCCACCAATGGGTTGGCAAACCCACTAGAGAAAACAGCATACTAGACATCGTCCTAACAACAGAAGATAACCTAGTGTCTGACCTTTCAGTAGGCGCAAATCTAGGCAAAAGCGACCATAAAATCATTACATTTCATATTAATATTCACCATATAAAACAGAAGATACTAAAGAGATTAGACTACTATCGAGGAGACTTAAAAAAAAAATAAAGGAGTATGTTAAAAATCTAGATCACGACAACAACACAGACATAGATAAGTACTGGGGAGCCTTTCTAGAAGAATACACAGAAAAACGCTCCAGATGTAGCCTATACCATTAAAGCAAATACTAACAAACAGCAACCCTCAGCCTAAGTGATTCGACAGAGAAATTAAAAATAAAATGAGAAAAAGAGACAGATTGCACAAATCAATGAATCTACACCCAACATGAGAGGAAGCAAGCAAGTATTAAGAACTCTGTAGAATGGTGGACAAATTAGTAAGAAATGCAACGATAAATGAAGATGAGAGAGTTGCATCAGTTTGTAAGGAAAACCCACAAAAATTACTTTTGCATGTTAATAGTAGGAAACCAATAAAAATTAGCATAGGTCCCTTAAGAGACAATAGAGGAAACCTAGTGAACTCAGACTTGGAAAAAGCCGAGTTATTGAATATGTTTTTTATTAGTGTTTTCACAATGGAAGACACTACCCCAATCCCTGAACCAGCTATTAAATATGAAAGGGGAAAACCGCTTGACAAAATAGTATTTACAGAAGACGTTAAAAACAAAATAGAAAACTCAGCAAGTTTAAACCTCCTCGCCCAGATTGGATTCATCCAAAAGAAATTAAAGAGTTAAAAGAGGAGATAGTTCCTCACCTATATAAACTCTACAGAAAAAACTGCAGAACAATGAAAGGCACCAAAAGGATAGAAACTAGGTAATGTGCCCCCCAGCTTACAAAAAACTTCCAAGAGCAGAGGCAGGAAACTATAGGCCAATCTGTCTAACATCAGTCCCTGGTAAGATTTTTGAGTCCATAATTGCAGATCAAATTGTCGATCACATTGATAGAAGCAACCTGCTGTTAAACAGTCAACAGGTTTCAGACAAAACAAATCCTGCCTATTTTGCAAACCTCTTGGAGTTTTTCATAACATGTTTGGTATTTACGACAGTAGTAGAGCAATACCTATACTCTACTTAGATTTCCAAAAGGCCTTTGACAAAGTCCCACACAAGAAACTAGTGACAAAAGTTAGAGCTTTAGGAACTGTAGGAGAAATAGCAGACTGGATCGAGGACTGGCTAATTAATAGAAAACAAAGAGTTGTTATAAACGGTGAAGAATCAGAATGGGCAGATGTGACCAGCGGAGTTCCTCAGGGTTTTGTCCTTGGCCCGCTCTTGATTTTGATTTACAATAATGACATTGATGTAGGCTTAACTAGCAGGATAGCCAAATTTGCAGATGACACCAAACTAGGTGTAAATGCAGCAGACCCAGATACAGTGGAAAGTTTACGAAATGATCTAAGGAAAATAGGAGAATGGTCAAAAAGATGGCAAATGCCTTTTAACTTGGATAAGTGTAAAGTGTTACAAACAGGAACAAACAACCCTCATGCCAACTACATACTGCTTGGGAATAACATAAATAGTGTAGAACAAGAAGAGGACCTTGTATTCATTATTACTGAGGACTTAAAATTCACTAAACAGTGCATAAAAGCTGAAAAGAAGGCACAGAAACTAGTGGGATACACAAAGAGGCAGTTCAAATACAGAAACAAAGCGGTGCTTCAGCTCTACACATCAATAGTTAGACCTCATCTTGAATATGCAGTACAGTTTTGGTCACCAACACTAAGAAAGGACATAGCCTAAATAGATTAGAAGGGGTACAAGCAAGAGCCACAAAGTTAATTCCATCCATCAGGTAAATAGGTTACCAAAGGCGACTAGAGAGCCTGAACATGTATGGCTTAGAAACACGACGATTGCGAGGACAATTAATAGAAACATTCAAAATAATGAAAGGCATAACAAAGGTAGACAGTAACCTCTTCACATTAAACGAAAACCAGACAAGAAATAATGTATGGAAACTAGAACTCAAGAGATAGAACACATCGCATTGTGGGAACTTCTTTACATCCAAGATATATATGTGACACATGGAATAAACTGCCACCAGAAGTTGGAAACATCAACAGTGTGGAAGAGTTAAAAAAAAAAAAAACTAGACAAAATCATTAGAACACTGTGAATGAACAGTAAAACCTGCCACCGGAGATAAGTGGGCACATGATGTCTCCTCGGATGGACTGATAAGTCTTTGAGATATCCTAATCCTTGTAACTCCTCGTAACTCTCTCTCTCTCTCTCTCTCTCTCTCTCTCTCTCTCTCTCTCTCTCTCTCTCTCTCTCTCTCTCTCTCTCTCTTTGAAGATGCTGTTGTCACCAAAGGTCAATAAATGTACTTTTTAGTCTTCACATTTTCATGTACCTTTGGTCGTTAATGTGAATGTAATAGGCTACTTGTTATAGGCCTACCTGATTATTCAGTGCTACTGTCAGAGGTGTAACCAAACCTGCTCCTTAACAGCCCAGCTACAAATATTAATGTTTATATTTATTAATATATTGAGGGGAGAGTTCTAGAGAGCGAAGGTTTCCTTCCTTTTGGTCAGGTAGGATCAGGATAGAATGGTGTGCCCTGGGGTAAGTTAGTTTAAGATCTATTCCTTGCAAAGGAATGGAATGTAGAGTTTGGACCAAAGACCAAGTGCTGGGATCAATGAAGTCATTTAGCGCTGAAAGGGGAAATTGAGAGCAAAGGAGGTTTGAAAGGTGTAACAGGAGGAAAACCACGCAGTTGCACCATGAAACAATTGTCAGGAGAGAGTGGAAAGTAAAATGGAAGAAAGAGAATGAGAACAGATTATAGTAAAAGGAATGAAAGGGATACAGCTAGGGGCAGAAGGAACGCTACAAAGAACCTTAAGTAATGCTTGCAGTACACCACGCGAGGTGCACTGACGGCACTAACCCCCTACAGGACCAAAAAGGCAGCACCCAAGATTTTCATATTTTAAAGATGACCTGATACCTGTACCACACTCATTTATACATCACAGTGAACATCCAGGCCATAGTGATTATCCAAACTAATCCTAGTAATTTCCTAACCCTTGCTATTTTTCTCTTGCATCACTTAAACGAAGTATCTCATTTTGACTATATTTTACTTTGAGTGCACAAATAATCAACAAAATATCAATAAAATTGCGTAAAATTGTCTGCATAGTGATGTCTTCTGTTTCAGGATATTGCTCACGCACTGTCGGCAAATACCAAAAATGGTTGATAATTACCTTCATGCAATTCTCGTTATATTTCAATAATTTACTTATATTTTTATTTATTTATTTATTTGTTAATTTACATGTTTTTCTAATAACTGACCTCTTCTTACTCTATTTCCATTACCTTCTGTTACTTCTTTCGAATGAACACCATAATGTTCTTTGGAAGCTTTAATTTCAAGTCAATAGCCTCTATGGGTTTGTTCCACATGAATAACCTTCATCTTCTTAATAATAATAATAATAATAATAATAATAATAATAATAATAATAATAATAATAATAATAATAATAATAATAATAACTGTTGTTCTTGGCACTACGGATCCAGAGTCCAATTTCCGAGTGAAAATAGAAGCCTTTAAAGTCAAAATCCTTGATGAAATTGCAAGGGACCTGGTTCCTGCATTATCAGAATAGCAAGCGATCAAGTTCCTGCATTATCAGAATAAAACATTTGATAAACTTTTATTTCAGAAGGTGACATCTAAAACTAAAGTATTTCCGGATGCTTAGAAGCTTCTTCTTAGATTTCAGAATATCGTTTTTTCTACATTATAGAAATTATGCAGCACTAAAACGATGTTGGTTTCTTTTTAAAAAAATCACGAGCTGTAGCTGAGCTGATATAGAAGCATCGAAGCATCTATGACGAAAAACGGAGGTTGGATCAGTCGTCGATCATAACGCATCCTAACCTGAAGTAGCCGTATTATTATTATTATTATTATTATTATTATTATTATTATTATTATTATTATTATTATTATTATTATTATTCAGAAGATGAACCCTATTCATATGGAACAAGCCCTCCACAGGGGCCATTGACTTGAAATTCAAGCTCCAAAGAATTTGGTGTTCGAAAGAAGTAAAAAAAGGTAAAGGAGAATACAGAAAGAGGAGATCAGTTATTAAAAAAGCAGATAAATGAACACATTAATAAATAAATACAAATGTAAGTAAATATTAAAATTCAGATTGAATTGTATTAGGGTAGTAACGGATTGACTGACTGATTCATGACATCTGGCCTGTGAAGCCAAGTACTGGGCACTTTCAAGTAAAAAATGCGCCGAAGTTTCTTCGGTGCAATCGAGTTTTCTGTACAGCGGCTACAACGTATAATCAAGGCCACGGAAAATAGATTTATCTTTCGATGGTTTGCTATAATACTGTATGAGCCGCGGCCCATGAAAATTTAACCACGGCCTGGTGGCCTATCCCTTATCGTTGCCAAAAGCACAAATATGGCTAACTTTAACTTTAAATGAAATAAAAGCTACTGAGGCTAGAGGGCCGCAATTTGGCATGTTTGATGATTGGAGGATGGATGATCAACATCCTAATTTCAAGCCCTCTAGCCTCAGTAGTTTTTAAGATCTGAGGGCGGACATAAAAAGTGCGGATAGAAAAAAGTGCGGACAGAATAAAGTGCAGACGGACAGACAAAGCCGGCACAATAGTTTTCTTTTATAAAAAAACAAAATTAAAAGGGGGAGCTGGAGTGGTTGCATAGCAAGATGAGGAGATCCATAAAATACAGAAATTCGAGTACATGGGACTAAAGGTGGAGCTGGGAGAAAACGCCACAGATGCAATAAGAAGTAACAGTTTCAGGCGTCGTACAGCAAAGCTGAAGAAAAGAAGCGAGAATGGAGGTAAAGGAACTGGAACTGGAATATATAATTTAGGCCAAAGCCACTGGGAATTATGAGGTCTCTCAGCGCTGAAAACGGAAATCGAGAGTAAAAGGCTTTTCATGGTGTAACAGAAGGAAAACCTTGCACTATGAACATGTTATGAAAGGGGCTGCAGCAGCTAGGGGCCGAAGGGAAGCTACAAAGAACCTTAACCAATGCCTACAGTGCGCTGAGTGAGGTGCACTGACGGCAGTCGCCCCCTACAAGGAATACCGCCTTGTAAATCTAACGAAAAGAGATTCCACGTGCTCTCTCTTGAGCGGCCAGATATTAGAACAACTTTTCACGATGTCCACTCGACATTCTCACTTAAGTATTCGTCGTAACGCAAATGGCCTGCGGACAGAGGTATTGCATTTCACTGAAAAATGACGCAAAAATAATTACAACTAATATGTTATTGACCCGTTCTCAAATGAGTTTCATGAAAACCAGTTTTGCTTATTTATACGTTCTTCAACTGAAAAGTTTCCTGGCGGTTAACGACCAAAGCTAGCCACGATATGAATGATATACATACATGCATACGTACGTACATACATACATACATACATACATACATACATACATACATACATACATACATACATACATACATACATATGTACATTAATTGAAGACGCTCTGACACAGTAGTGAAATTTTTCTAGTGCCTGACCAGGGTGTGTAACGTTTACCTGGATGAGGGAAAGATTCTGAAGGAATGTGTGAAGAGAATGATTGTTACTTTGCGTAACGGTAAAAGTAATAGATCAGGTAAGATATTACTTTGTATAATAGGGAAGGTACGTAATTGTAGCAGCCACAATACCCTCTTAACTTCTCGAATTCTTCACACTTTTTCGATACCATTGACACTACAAAGCCTTTGACCAATATGCAAGAATTACGAAGCAAATTCTGATGTCCGGTAGCAGGATTCGAACCCTCACCCCGAGTATCAGCACGAGGCCACTTTGCTGACCTGACCAGGAGAAGGTATCCGGTAGGTTTTTACTGGGAAAATATGACGGATGCCAATGACTGATGAGAGAAGAACAGTGCGGGTTTCGACAAGGAAGAAGCTGGATGGGTTAAGTATCTATTATGAAAAGTCAAGAGAGAAGTATACCAGTTAAAGAAAAAGCTGTATATAGCATTTAGGTATAGTATACAATTATACTTATAGAGTAGTAATGGATGTCAGTACGTTATATAGATGATAAGTTGCTGGTAGCAATAAAAAGTTTTTTATGATGGAAGTGAAGCATCTGTAAGAATGTGTAAATTGGAGGATGAAAGGACTGGTGCAAAAAGAAATGGAGTTTGAGAGAAGGCTGTATTATTATTATTATTATTATTATTATTATTATTATTATTATTACTATTATTATTATTATTATTATTATTATTATTATTATTATTATTATTATTATTATTATTATTATTATTATTATTATTATTCAGAAGATGAGCCTTGTTCATAGGGAACAAGCCCACAGGGGCCATTGACTTGAAATTCAATATTCCCAAGAATTTGGTGTTCATTCGAAAGAATGAAAAGATAATGGGAAACACTGAAAGAGGAGATCAGTTATTAGAAAATAAAACAGATAAATTAACAAATATACAAATAAATAAAAAAAATATATATAAATTATTAAAATAAAAGGAGAATTGTATTATGGCATTAATGCATAGCATCTTCGCTTGAACTTCCAAAGTTCCAATTGCACGACATCCTCAGGGAGGCTGTTCCAAAGCCCAACGGTGTGAGGAATAAAGGACCTCTGGAACTGAGAAGTTCGACAGCGAGGCACATTTATTGCATATTGGTGCTGCTGTTCAGCGAATCTGTATCATGTCTTCTTGGTTGCCTGATATCATCATGGACGAAGGGGTGCTAGAGATTTAACAAAGTACAGTACCTGTGTTTGTAAACATGTGTTTAATGTGGGAGCAGATGAAGCATCGTGGATGAAGTGTGGAAATGAGTGACACTTGAGCAGATATAGTGCTGCTTGGGGATAGTGAAGAGAACCTACAAAGACTAGTGAACATTTAAAAGTTATTGCAAGAGAAGGAAGCTGACAGTAAATGTGGGCAAGGTAAGGTTGTGAGAGTAAATGGATACCAGCAAGATGGATCCGTAAGTATTAATATGAATGGTAGGAGATTACAAGAAATCAATTTTTAGCAGGTTTTGGAAGTAGGCCTAAATATTTTGGGTAATAGAAAGCTAAGAGAAGTGGGTGAAGCAAGGAAAGCATCAGGATGTGTACAGAGGGATTGTTGAACCAACTCTCTTCTATGGAAATGGAGTGTGGATGTTCAGTGCAAATGAATGAAAGGTGGATGTAGTAGGCATGAGTTGTTTAAACATATCATGAGTAGTGCAAAGAGCTGAATGGATGAGAAATGCCGAGATATGTAAGAGTGCTAAAAGCGTTTCCGTACGTGACAGAGTGTTTCGAGATGGTTTCGTTACGTATCAAGAAAGGGAGATGATAAGGAACACCTAGAAAAGGCTAGAAAGACATCAAAAGTTTGATGAAAAGTGATGCATTGCTTGTAGGGTGGCACAATGGCCTGCTGGTGATCCTTATATTGAGAAGCATGAAGTGGCTACCGTTTTGGGGGGATTTTTTCGAAACATAGGAATCATCCACGATTAAGCCAATAATTTACGAATAAAGATAACCCTTTTTTGAAGCTTACACAAACATTATATACATAATATGTATATAAATAAATATATATATATATATATATATATATATATATATATATATATATATATATATATATATATATATATATATATATATATATTTTATTTTTTTTTATTGTGTATATATACAATTGTGTATATATATATATATATATATATATATATATATATATATATATATATATATATATATATATATATATATATATATATATATATATATATATATATATATATATATATATATATATATATTATATTTTTTTTGTGTATATATACAATTGTGTGTATATATATATATATATATATATATATATATATATATATATATATATATATATATATATATATATATATATATATATATATATATATATATATATATATATATATATATATATATATATAATGCAAACGTGTGTTTGTGCATGTAGTTTTATTTCCTCTGGATTTCACTGATACCCTGAAGGCAACGATGTTATAAAGCCGGGCATAATAATTTTTGAATGGACTTGCCACATATATTCTCACTGGAAAGCTGTAGTCGAATACAATTTTGAGAGAACTGCCTCACATCTTTGTATAAGAAAAGACAATGACTTTAACTATGCCACGACCTAAACAACAATTGGTAACTGACCACTCTGGCTAGTGATAGTATTTCTCCGGAACATAAACAGACAGACGATAGGACAGATTAGAGAGCTAAAAAAAAGTTTACCTTTCAAAACATCGTTCTTCATGGACGAGGTGAGTGAAGAAAACGTTGTCATATTTTCATAGTCCTTATCATAATATTCCTTGGAGGACGCAACTGCACAACAGTGCCGTAAAAACACCGCCAGACAAATAAACGCATTCTGATATTCTTTGAGAACCACCATGATCACTCGTCAAGGAACTTCACTCACAATATATAATGTTTTTATCACTAATTCTATTCCTGGCTCTACTTGGGTTTAGCGATAATAATCCATAACGATTTCCTTCCTTTAGGAAAATAATATCCATTATCACTTTGAAAAGAGACCCCGTCACTCCTCAGCTCAAAAAACAGGCGAAAGATTTCAAAAAATCTTCAAAAAAACACTGAATACAAAAGCGATTAACTTCACGAATTAACTTTTCTTACAACATGAATTTCGTGAAGTCATTCAAAAGCTCCCGCGTTAATGAACCAGCATCGACTTCCGTCCACTGCAAACAATTGACCACTACAAAGTTATTTCCAAAATGAAAAAAGTTCTGTGGAACGTGTCATAACTCAGGTTTAGTTTATCACATTACCGTGGAACGTGTCATAACATAAAGTCTAAGTCATAAAACAAGGTCTAGTTCATCACATTACCGTGGAACATGTCATAACGCAAGGTCTATTTTAAAACGTTCCCGTGGAACGTGTCATAACATAAGGTCTAGGTCATCACGTTCCCGTGGAACGTGTCATAACACAAGATCTACTTTATGGCATTCCCGCGTAATGTGTCACAACACAAGGTCTAGTTTATCACATTCCTGTGAAACGTATCATAACACAAGGTCTAGTCTGTCACATTCCCATGGAACGTGTCATATGGAATCTCTGTAAAACGTGTCATAACACTAGGTCTAGTCTGTCACATTCCCATGGAACGTGTCATATGGAATCTCCGTGAAACGTGTCATAACACAAGGTCTAGTCTGTCACATTCCCATGGAATGTGTCATAAGGCATCTCCGTGAAACGTGTCATAACACAAGGTCTATTCTGCCACATTCCCATGGAACGTGTCATATGGAATCTCCGTTAAACGTGTCATAACACAAGGTCTATTCTGCCACATTCCCATGGAACGTGTCATATGGAATCTCCGTGAAACGTATCATAACACAAGTTCTAGTCTGTCACATTCCCATGGAACGTGTCATATGGAATCTCTGTAAAACGTGTCATAACACTAGGTCTAGTCTGTCACATTCCCATGGAACGTGTCATATGGAATCTCCGTGAAACGTGTCATAACACAAGGTCTAGTCTGTCACATTCCCATGGAATGTGTCATAAGGCATCTCCGTGAAACGTGTCATAACACAAGGTCTATTCTGCCACATTCTCATGGAACGTGTCATATGGAATCTCCGTTAAACGTGTCATAACACAAGGTCTAGTCTGTCACATTCCCATGGAATGTGTCACATGGAATCTCCATGAAACGTGTTATAACACAAGGTCTAGTCTGTCACATTCCCATAGAACGTGTCATATGGAATCTCCGTGAAACGTGTCATAACACAAGGTCTAGTCTGTCACATTCCCATGGAACGTGTCATATGGAATCTCCATGAAACGTGTCATAACACAAGGTCTAGTCTGTCACATTCCCATGGAATGTGTCATATGGAATCTCCGTGAAACGTGTCATAACACAAGGTCTAGTCTGTCACATTCCCATGGAACGTGTCATATGGAATCTCCATGAAACGTGTCATAACACAAGGTCTAGTCTGTCACATTCCCATGGAACGTGTCATATGGAATCTCCATGAAACGTGTCATAACACAAGGTCTAGTCTGTCACATTCCCATGGAATGTGTCATATGGAATCTCCGTGAAACGTGTCATAACACAAGGTCTAGTCTGTCACATTCCCATGGAACGTGTCATATGGAATCTCCATGAAACGTGTCATAACACAAGGTCTAGTCTGTCACATTCCCATGGAACGTGTCATATGGAATCTCCGTGAAACGTGTCATAACACAAGGTCTAGTCTGTCACATTCCCATGGAACGTGTCATATGGAATCTCCATGAAACGTGTCATAACACAAGGTCTAGTCTGTCACATTCCCATGGAATGTGTCATATGGAATCTCCGTGAAACGTGTCATAACGCAAGGTCTAGTCTGTCACATTCCCATGGAACGTGTCATATGGAATCTCCGTGAAACGTGTCATAACAAGGTCTAGTTGACCAAATTCCCGTGTAACATCTTATAACGCAAGGGCTGTCATAACACAAAGTCTAGCTTATCAAATTCCCGGACAGCGTAAAAAAACAAAATGTCTAATTGACAGTCAATGAATAAATAAAAAACAAAATGTAATGCAGAACCGAAAACAGAACAAATACAAACAAAATATTTCACTGACGGTGACCAACCCACTGGAGGATAAAAGGGCTGAATTTCATCCGCCTTCATTCGCCACCTCTCCTTGATTTACCTTTTAATATTCTCTTTTACTTACAGTTTTATTTATTAATTATTTTTTTTATTTATCTGTTTATTTAATAACTGATCTCTTTCTGAATTTCCCATTATTTTCTGTTACTTCTTTCGAATGAACACAATATTCTTTGGACGCTTGAATTTCAAGTCAGTAGCTCCTGTGGGCTTGTTCCATATAAATAGGGTTCCTCCTCAGAATAATAATAATAATAATAATAATAATAATAATAATAATAATAATAATAATAATAATAATAATAATAATAATAATAATAATAATAATTGATTTTTATGTTAAATACCATCCGTTTCATACTTTACATGATTATTTTCCCAGTCTGGCTAAGGTTTATAAAGTTTTAGCAGTGGGGAATTTCTTCAAGAGTGCGTTTTAACCATTATAAAGGTATCACCAAAATCATTAAAATACGTTTCACGTTTTGAATGATTTTACCGAGAAAAAGATTAAAAACATAATCGTGGAATTAGATTTAAAATGGCCTGTTATTAGAAACTCAAAATTCTTGGAGGTTTCAAGAGCAATGACGTCAGACTCGAAATTCTGTAAAAGCGGACGTTCAGTTATAAGCGAGGTTACGCAAAAGACTCAAGTTGACCTTAGAACAGAATAGAACCAAATACGGAATTTAACTCAAAGGCCAATCGCTAGGACCTGTAAGGTCATGCAACGATGAAAGGGAAATTAAGAGCAAAAAGGTCTGAAAGGTGTAACCGGAGGAAAACCTCGCAGTCGCACTTTGAATCAATTGTTAGGAGAGGGTGGAAAGTAAGATGGAAGAAAGGGAATATGAACGAAGGTACAGTAAACGGAATGAAAAGGGGTTGCAGCTAGTGGCCGAAGGAACGCTGCCAAGAACGTTCAGTAATGCCTACAGGGCACCACATGAGGTTCTCTGACGGCACAATAACCCAACGGGGTCAAATTGACCTTGATTTATGGAGTGTGTACAGTCTGTCAGAGAGAAACTGAAACACAGAGTCGCTATATGTGGCTCAAATTGAATAATGTTTCTTAGGCTTACCCGTGATAACCGGTGCACTGTAGGCATTACTTAAGGTTCTTTGCAACGCCCCTTCGGCCCATAGTTGCAACCCCTTCCATTCCTTTTACTGCACCTCCGTTCATATTCTCCTTCTTCTATCTTACTTTCCACCCTCTCCTAACAATTGCTTCATAGTGCAGCTGCGAGGTTTTCCTCATGTTACATCTTCCAAAGTTTTTCACTCTTAGGTCCCAGCGCTTGGCCTTTGGCCTAGCTTCTATATGTTATTCTATTCTTACCTGTGATAACAGTTATACCAGCAGGATAACAGTCTGGAAATTCTTAGGAATTCCAACTTCAGGCTGCGTTCACGCCAAGGGAGTCGCGTCGAGTCGAGCCACGTCAAGCCACGATAATTCATTTGATGCCATTCACTCTGACGAAACCCGTCCACACCAAATGCGTCAACCTGCGGCGTCAGTAAGTCAAGCCTGTATTCTTTTCTTCATCTTCATATTGCCACAGTGCCACACTAGGTTTTGTTGAGAATGGGTGCATAATCTCTGGGTGCATCATCTGAACACATGACACTGCACTGATAATGACAGTTTAGATGATTATTCAGAGAGAGAGAGAGAGAGAGAGAGAGAGAGAGAGAGAGAGAGGGAGAGAGAGAGAGTAGGTGATTATTGAGAGAGAGAGAGAGAGAGAGAGAGACAGAGAGAGACAGAGAGAGAAAGAGAGAGAGAGCAAGGGATCGACAAAGTTATTTTTCAAGGTAAAAAACCACAGAAATTTCGAATATTTCGTTACCACGTAATTCGGGAGGAGAGTTCCACATCTAGTTCTGAGGTTTAAACCATCTAAAAACCTTTAATATCAGGTTTTTAATATATTAGACTACCTGCAAAAGTGGAAAATCTACCTAACTTACCAGATTACATAATTATTATAAAATATAGGCCTGTGGGAAAAAAGGGGATATTTATAATTTCGGCTATTTTGAGTGGTTAAGTTAGGTTAGTCTATAGTTCACAGTAATATATAAGCAAAATGTATTGTTCAAAGCGTAATAAATGATACAGAGTGAATAAAACTGTTGTGTTTTGCCTGCACATGGCATTACAGCAGCAACTTCTTTCCATAAACTGACAATGAAGGCACGGCCACGGTGGTTGGGGTCACTGGCATCATAGATAGAGTAGTTCGACCAGCATACGTGAGACTCACTATGATTGACAACAAAGGGGCCCCATACATACAAATCAGTGTTAAAACTGGGTTGGCGATTCATGATGCGTCATGAATTATCGTGACTTGACGTGACTCGACTCGACGCGACTCCCTTGGTGTGAACGCAGCCTTATTGACTTCAGACGCTATCCAATTTGTGTACTGCAATTATCATGCGTAGAAGCCACAAGTTTGTTCTGAGAGTGCCAGCATTGTCGGTGGTTGCATAAGGGCGAGAAGGAGCATTGTAAAATCTCATGGTTTGTCTTTGAATGGCACGCTGCCGAACTTCTCAGTTCCAGAGGTCCTTTATTCACCACACCGTTGGACTGTGGAACAGTCTCCCTGAGGATGTCGTGCAATGAGAACCTCAAACGTTCAAGCGAAGATGCAGCGCATTACTAACCTAAAATAATTCACCTTGTATTGCAATAATTCATTTAAGTTCTCATCTGTCTACTCATTACTTCATCTTTTTTTCTTTTCTTATAACTGACCTCTTCTTTCTGTATTTTCTGTCACCTTCTGTAACTTCTTTCTAATGAGCACCATATTCTTTGGAAGACTGAATTACGAGGGAATGGCCCCTGTTGGCTTGTCCCATATGAATAGGGTTCACCTTCTGAATAATAATAATAATAATAATAATAATAATAATAATAATAATAATAATAATAATAATAATAATCGTATAAAAATGTACGTTTAGGACACGGAAATAATTACGTCGCAATACATTGCAGTAACGTTTCATTCGGTTCTAATCAAAATCATTAGTTGGGCTTACATTACAGCACGAATTTTAACAACTGTTTTAACAACTTCAAGGGTTTAAGCAAAACAAACTATCTCTCTCTCTTTCTCTGTCCAGGCCACACAAACTGAGGAGTAACGCATCATCAATAATCGTTCTCCTCTAGATCTTGGTTCTCCTTTCCTGTCATAGAAACCGACTGCTAAAACAGAAAGCCAACACCTGAATCAAGCAAGTTTCGATGAGTCTCACATCGGTGATCTTCATCTCACAAACATTTCCTTTTGTCTCGAGTATCATTTTCTGCCTGTTCTGAGTTTATTCATCCTCAGTGAAGATTATTTGCAGCTGTTTTATTTTTAGATTTTTCGCTAGTCAAACTAATTCAGAAAAAATTATTTCAGTGCTTTGGAAGATAAAATATGATCCGTTTGGGTGTATCAGAATTACTAATTGCATTCACTTCCATCAGCATCTCTACGTTTTCAACTTTTATTCTGAGATCCATTTGCTCATTAAGCTTTCATCCTCCGTATGATTCCCTTTAAAACAACTCTTATTCTCCTTAAAGCCTTCGTTCTCCTTTTCCCCCCTTTAGTGTTATTGCTTATATTCTCTTTGGCTCTTCTACTTTCTTCTTGGCTCCCTTATCCTTCCTCAGTCAACTGCATATGATCTCAACTTCTCCCAAGCAACTGCACCTCGAAAATTCATTTTCGTTCGTTAGACTTATTGTTTCTAATACCATCGCTAACTACATACGTACATATGATATACATGCATACATACATACATACATACATACATACATATATACTGTGTATATATATATATATATATATATATATATATATATATATATATATATATATATATATATATATATATATATATATATATATATATATATATATATATATATGTATATATATATATGATAAGTGTATATGGGTGCTATTGAAGTTTTCACGGAAACATGACTATCAAATAAAACATTTAAAACAGTGGAACGGATAAAAGCTTTTGTGACGTTAACGATGAAGCTTTTACTATCCACCACCATCAGGGTAAAAAGGAAGTCGTCCTTAAGTTATTCTTTCTGGACCCTTACTGTCATCTCAATTGAAATGCATTCCTCATCTAGAATGGAATATAGAATTTAGGCCAAAGACCAAGTGCTGGGACCTGTGAGGTCATTCAGCGATAAAAGGAAAATGAAAGTAAGAAGATTTCAAAAGCGTAACAGGAGGAAAACCATTTGCAGTTGCACTATGAAACAATTGTTAGGAGAGGCTCAGGAAAGTAAGATGGAAGAAAGAGACTATGAATAAAGGTACAGTAAAAGGAACGAAAGGGGTTAAAGCTAGGGATCGAAAGGACGCTGCAAAGAACCTTAAGTAATGCCTATATTGCACCGTATGAGGTGCACTGACGACACCAACCGCCTCCGGGGGATCATTGTGTTAGGGATGACGTCACTGACTTCACAACCAACAGGCACTGACTGTAACTTATGTACAAGAGCAAAACAGACATTTGTTTATATTACTGGTAACTTTGATGTTTCTGCATTTGCTGGATTCAAAGTACCAGTGAGGGAAGACTTACTTCCATGTGCCTACAAAAGTCTTTTCCTTGGCATTCAAGTATGCCTTGCAATGCACTATAGTTTGCAGATAGTTTTATTGTTAATACATTGTCTTCTTTTGTTTACGTCTATACGAACCGTTCCTCCATCACCATAACAGTTAAAAAGATCATTTTCCTCTCAAAAAGATGTAGGACAAGGCCTGTAAATGCCTAAAACAAGGTCTAAAAGCTCTTTCAGCCTTGATGAAACTACTGTTCTTTCTTGGTGAACTCATCCTTCGTACGATACCCCGAAATCTTCGGCCCTTTTGTTTCTTACCATTCATTCTCACTCCTTCCCTTAGCACTACCTATCCAATCTACTTGCCTTTTTGAATGCTGCTCATGTATTAAGCAAAATTAAACTGTTTACCTGCAGGAAGAAGCAAAACGTTTGGAATACTGGCTACACCAATCGCTGACAAGGTTTCAGAGACAACAACCATTCGGTCATTATCACATAAACGCTTTCCGGGCAGCTGTGGAATACTTTCAAACAACTTTGTAGAAGCGGACAATTGCTGTTACCTCGAAAGCATTTTCAAGTAGTCATCGGGGAACCTCTGCTTGCGAATATTCTTTTTGAAATTGCCTTAAACTTTTTGAGTACTAGGGATCATCAGGGGCGTAACAAGGTTGTGGTTAAAATTAAATTATGAAACAGGTTAAGGTATTGATATACGTTGATGCATTATAACGTAAATATATGAAAACCCACAGCAAGAGATCAGTTGTAATCAGTCACTCATTAAAGGCCAAAGGTGGGTGAACTGCAGAAATGGGAAATAAGGGATTTCATCTTCGAATAATACAAATAGAAAATTGAAACGATAAAACGTGAACGGTACTTTCAATCCGCGAATCATTCGTTGTGAGCAGAAGAATTAATATATACAATACACGAAAAACCACAGCTAGAAATAAGTTGCAATCAGCCGTGCAACAAATGGCAAAACTGGGAGAATTACAGAAATGAGGAAATAAAGGATTTCGCTCTGGAATAATACAAATAGGAAATGGAAATGAAAATCCGTTAACGGAAATTTCGAGCCACGATTCAGGTATGGTGGCCGATAATAAAATCACGGGAAAAAAGTCACAGAAAAAAAGGAGTCACAATTTTGGCCAGGAAAAAAAGTCACAGGAAAAAATTTAGGAAAAAGTCACATTAATTTAAGGTGGCAATTAAAGCCATTAAAGTAATAAAACTAAAAATATTTTGGATCTCTTTTAAATAGTGACCCCAAGGGTTTTCGGGGGTCGTTATATAGGACTAAAATTTCTTGGGGGTCATTATCTTTATGATATTTACAGTCTTTTGTTTGTTTTTGCGGTCATCGCCAACGGGCTTGTACTAAACACGCCGCAAAGGTGGATACATACAGGGTTAAAACCCCCCTTGGGGTCACTATCTAGGAAAGATTAATGTGACTTTTTCCTGTGACTTTTTTTCTGTGACTTTTCAAACTGGAGAGTGACCGAGATTTCAGAATTCTGGAGGACAACGGCTGGCAAGGGTCCTCTGCTATGGCGTCAGTCTTTCAGAATTGTTTGGCGTTCACGCATTTTTCCTTTTATATGACCTTTCTTTTACTGATTTCTTTAGTTTTGCTTATACTGAAGGGTCGTTGTCTTAATTTTTCTATTTCATTGTTAGACTTTATTCCTGTAAAAAAATATATGTTTGTAACTTTTGCTTGACATTGTGTTTTTATGATTTTCTTCGCTGGCCTTTCCTCCAAACACGCTATGAAGGTAAGATTACGGATCAGGAAAAAAAGAGGGAAGGCGATGAGTATTCGATTTTTTAAGTATTAGTTCTCTCTCTCTCTCTCTCTCTCTCTCTCTCTCTCTCTCTCTCTCTCTCTCTCTGTATATATATATATATATATATATATATATATATATATATATATATATATATATATATATATATATATATATATATATATATATATATATGTGTGTGTGTGTGTGTGTGTGTGTGTGTGTGTGTGTGTGTGTGTGTGTGTGTGTGTGTGTGTGTGCGTTATCGTAAAGCAAACCATCTAACGAAATTACTTCCTTCCCTCCTGGTGTGTATCCGCAATTGAAGACATCCCCAGAGCAAACATTTTGTGCCATTTTGCAGATTCTGAAAGCCTACTGTGGAAATCGAGTATGGAAACGACGTCATTTGAACTTCGCGTTCTTTCAAAGATTGTCCCAAAGCGAGCCACTCATGGGGTAACTTCCTTGACACTATGAGGAGAACGGAAAGTTCTTTGGCATTCAACTTCTTAATAAGCATCGAGAAGAACTTTTATTCTTCTGTCTCTGTCTCTGTCTCTCTCTCTCTCTCTCTCTCTTTAATATTTTGGCACAGTCGTGGAAATAGTCTCCTTGATGATGCCATTGTACGCAATGTTACTCGCTGGCTTGCAATTATTCGTGGGATTTTTGCCAGTAACTTGCGCAAATGTCTTCCGTACCTTCTTCGCATTGCAGGATGATATCACTTAGCTGAACTATATTTATTTTACCCTTCTATTTGTTGCCGTATCTTATCATAATTGCTTTGTTCATTTAACCGAATTATTTCGTGTCAAATAAAATTTTTTTCATTACTCATGCTTCTATCAGTGGGTGTTATCTGCATTCGTTTTGTATCTTGCTTCTTAGTTCTTAATCGTCTTCGTAGGGGGTTAGTGCCGTTAGTGCACCTCACGTGGTACACTGTAGGCATTACTTGAGGTTCTCCGCAGCGACCCTTCGGCCCCTAGCTGCAACCCTTTTCATACCTTTTGCTATTTTTTTTTCTCTCTTCCTCCTTACTTTCCACCCTCTCCTAACAATTATTTCATTCCTCCTGTTACCCCTTTCAAACCTTTTTACTCTCAATTTCTCTTTCAGCGGTGAATGACCTAATGAGTCACAGCGCTTGGCCTTTGGCCTAAATTTATATTCCATCCCAATTCTGAACCGTAGGCTAATGTTTCTGACTTTTGACAGGACTGCGTGAGGTGCACTGATGGCGCTACTCCCCGGTGGGGTTGTTATTCAGGAGAAAAACTTTCACGATTGGCCTTCACACATTAATGTGGATGATGAGAATATCATTACTGAATGCAGATGAATTGTCAAGTAAGGAAACGAAAGCGGTGCAATTGCATTGCTTATAAGCGGTTGTCTTCAATCAACAGTCTTCAGTCAACTTCCACATTATACCGCTGACAACTTAATGGGGCTACCGTCGGCTCTCTTCTCCTTCTCTATGAGCGAATCTAATCAGGCCTGAATGACAACATCAGAATGCTGTTGTTGGGGAGAGAGAGCGGAGTTCTGAGCGAGGCTGAAATACTCGTTCGCTTGGTGTTTTATGTGATTGAATTCCTGGATAATTGAGGATGATCCTTGCTAATGGTAGGCGGTGAGGGCAGCCATTTGTCGAATGTCGAGTTCATAATCTTTCTTTCATTTATTTAATCTGAGAATCAATTCGACTGAATTTTCTTACGTTTCATGAGTTGTTTCCAAAACATAAAACACCCGGCAGGGGGGTAGAGCCTTCAGCGTACCTCACGTGGTGAACTGAAGTTCTTACTTAAGGTTCTTTGCTGCGTCCCTTTGAATGAATTCTATACAGCATTTTTATCGCGAAATTATTCAGATCATAGGCTAAATTTACTTGAAACGAAGTGTGCTTCAGTCGACCTGAGCTACTCTTGTGGGTCGAATGGAGATGACGAGGAAGAAGAAGAAGAAGAAGAAGAGAGAGAGAGAGAGAGAGAGAGGGAGAGAGAGAGGGAGAGATAGAGAGAGAACCGGTAATGAGGTAGCATATATTTTATGAGCTTATTTCACGTGTACTGAGTTTTTATTTTAATTCTAGCTTCTGTTCAGTTTCGTTTTTGAGAAAGACTATTGAAGTACGCAGACAAATGTTTAATATGTAGTTCAGTATGTTTCCAGTTTTCTCTCTCTCTCTCTCTCTCTCTCTCTCTCTCTCTCTCTCTCTCTCTCTCTCTCTCTCTCTCTCTCTCTCTGTGTGTGTGTGTGTGTGTGTGTGTGTGTGTGTGTGTGAATGGAAACAACGACAGCTTAAATACTTTGTGTATATTAGCGTCAACTTTCGATAATACAACACGTATGTATATACTTGAGTATAAAGTATGGTTTTATTTTAGAGGAGTATGATTGTGTCAGTGGAAAATTAGGTAGGCACTTGCATCATCTATAGTGCCATAAATATGACAAACTGCCATTGATTCTCACGCTAGATTGGCATACCTACGCATTTCCCGTCAAGAACAGATGGCCTTCTAAGCCAAGGCCTTATGATTCCCATAACAGAATATCCTCTATGTATGATCATTTGCGATTGGATGGACATTTTTATTCTATTTCCAGCATTAGCTGACAGATATCGGGTAACAGTATAGATACAGGAGAGAGAGAGAGAGAGAGAGAGAGAGAGAGAGAGAGAGAGAGAGAGAGAGAGAGAGAGAGAGAGAACCATACCTAATTACTCACTTTGTCAGGATCATGGAGAGAGAGAGAGAGAGAGAGAGAGAGAGAGAGAGAGAGAGAGAGAGAGAGAGAGAGAGTAAAGTTATATTTAATTACTCTCCTTATAAGGAGCGGAGAGAGAGAGAGAGAGAGAGAGAGAGAGAGAGAGAGAGAGAGAGAGAGAGGGTAAAGCTTTATTTAATTACTCTCCTTGTAAGGATCGGATAGAGAGAGAGAGAGAGAGAGAGAGAGAGAGAGAGAGAGAGAGAGAGAGAGAGAGAGAGAGAGAGAGAGAGAGAGGGTAAAGCTTTATTTAATTACTCTCCTTGTAAGGATCGGATAGAGAGAGAGAGAGAGAGAGAGAGAGAGAGAGAGAGAGAGAGAGAGAGAGAGAGAGAGAGAGAGATCTATAATGAGAAACGTCAAAAGACAGATCTACAAAAAGTTAATATTGTGTAATTAACTTTTTCTGATAGTGTGGTCACACAAGGCTCAAACCATCCGATAATGCTTTTACTATTCGCAGCCTTGCAATAAATAGACAATTCTCTAGGAAAGGGAACTTGTTCGAAAAATGAAAGACCTACAGCAATTCATACACATGGTTTGGGTGATGAAAATAAGGTTAATTTGAACAGAAACGGGTATTTTAGGCAAAGAATTCAAGTGTTTCTCGGCACATTTGTTATGAAAAGCGCCGGAAGGGGGTTGTTTTTATCTAATGAGGGTGCTTAGACGTGTATGAAAGGAGAATGTGCTTAATCTCACAGCATACCATCACGCAAGTCAGGTATTCCGAGCCTGACTCGTGACTTAATCATCCTGACCTGATTTAGCGTACTTTCCAGTGAAGACCTTGTATTATGGGGGACATTTTGTTATGTAGGAAGGAAGGACAACTGCAAATAAATGGGGCGAGAAATGCTAACCAGGAACTAATATCATCTAAGTAACTAATACCTTTTTTTCTTTACAGGGTCACTTTGAAGTGGGCTTCTTTAATAAGTGGAAAGGAAGAAAAACTGCGAATAAATGGGGCGAGACGTGCTGACCAGGAACTAATATCATCTACATGAATGATGCCTTTACTTTCTTTACAGGGTTACTCTTTAGGTGGGGCTCTTTAATAAGTGGAAAGGAAGGAAAACTGTACCAAACAGGAACTAATATCTGTTGGATAATTGAGAGCTTTAGTTCAGTTAAGAGATATTTTTTCATGTGTAGTAAGAAAGGAAAACTGTGAATAAGCGGGGATAGACGTACCAACCAGGAACTTATATCAGCTAAATAATTGAGAGCTTCTATTCCAATTAGGGCTACTTTTAAAGGGACTCTTCATTAGGTCGCAAGAAAGGAAAACTGCGAATAAGTGGGATTAGACGTACTAACCACGAACTAATATCATCAGAATAACTGATAGCCTTCTTTCCACTTAAGAAATATTGTACTATTAAGGGGGAATTTCTGTTTTGTAAAAAGGAAGGAAAACTGCGAATAAATGGGACTAGACGTGCCAATTGAGAATGAAGATGGCTTGATCCCTGGCCAGTGACTTGGGAAGAATGGGTAATGGGAAAACTGAGGAGAGGAAAAGTAATATAGGCTACTCCCCGGCGGAAGCAGTGCAGGGGAGGAGAGAGCTTCAAGACCCGAAACAACAGGGGATGGGGTGAAGACAACAACGCTACAGATGATGAATATAATAGAATAGAAAATAGAATGGAATATAGATTTCAGACCAAAGGCCAAGTGCTGGGACCTATGAGGTCATTTAGCGCTGAAACGGAAATTGACAGCAAACAGGGTTTAAACGTGTAACAGGAAGAAAACCTCGCAGTTACACTATAAAATAATTAAGAGAGGGTTGAAAGTAAGTTGGAAGAAAAAGAATATGAACGGAGGTACAGTAAAGGGAATGGAGGGTATTGCAGCTAGGGGCCGAAGGGGCGCTGCAGAGAACCTTAAGTAATGCCCACAGTGCACCACAGAATTACACTGAGGGCACTACCCGCTATGGGGAAGACTGGTGATGGCAAATTACGTCTTCCGCATAAACTCTTACATATATTTAAAATTTTCCTCTTTCTCGAATGTTATGTTGCGCGGTCTCCGTAGGGGACCACCACCGTCAGCACTCCTCGCTCGGTGCTCTGTGGGCATCGCTTAAAGTTCCTTGCAGCGTCCATTTAGGACCCTAGCTGCAACCCCTTTCATTCCTTTTACTGTACCTCCGTTCAAATTCTCTTTCTTCCATCTTACTTTCTTCAACCCTCTCCTAACAACTGATTCATAGTGCAACTGCAAAAGGTTTTCCTCCTGTTACACCTTTCAACCTTTTTCCTCTCAATTACCCTTTCAGAGCTGAATGGCCTCATAGGTTCCAGCGTTTGGCTTTTGGCCTAAAGTTTATATTCCTATTCGATATTGCTTGTACACATTACTATTATTAATCCCACCCTCTTCTGCAATTCACTCGAGTGAATATATAGTGCCATTACTACTTCTAATATCATCGTTACTGCTACTCGTATCATGATTTCCTTCCTTTCTACGTTCTGATTTCTACTGTCTCCTTCGAAAAATGACCTCCTGGCGTACAGAATCTTTTTTAATACTTTAAGTTGTCTTTCAATATGCAGGTCAAACCTCTCTTTAATTATTATTATTATTATTATTATTATTATTATTATTATTATTATTATTATTATTATTATTATTATTATCACTGTTCCAAAGATGAACCCTATTCGTATGGAATAAGCCCATCACAGGGACCATTGACTAGAAATTCCAGCTTCCAAAGAATATGGTGTTCAGTAGAAATAAGTAAGAGGAGGTAAAGGGAATTACAGAAAGAAGAGATCTCACTTATTAAAAAAGAAGAAATAAATTAACAAACTAATAACAGATAAAAATGTAAGTAAATTATTAATGGTTTCATACTCTTAGAAAGACGACAACCGTTATTCAAATATCCACGATGAAAGTGAAATGTTTTCCTTACAAACTCGTAAGTTTTTAATTCTGAACTATCTTTCCAAAAAATAGTACCGGATAATGTTCTAAGAATATATTGGAACTTCCTTTGAATCATTTATGGGTCTTCTTTCTGTATTTCCCTTTACCTTCTGTTACTTCTTTCTAATGACAACATATTCTTTGGAAGCCTGAGTTTCAAGTCAATGACTCCTGTGGGCTAGTTCTGAATAATAATAATAATAATAATAATAATAATAATAATAATAATAATAATAATAATAATAATAATATAATAATAATAATAATAATAATAATAATAATATAATAATAATAATAATAATATAATAATAATAATAATAATAATAATAATAATAATAATAATAATAATAATAATAATAATAATAATAATAATATACTGCGTATAAAGAAGCTTGGAATTACACAGCATTTAAATGAGATGAAATGTTATAATTTTTCATAGAGTGATAAAAACGCGAATTTCCTCTGTCTGATGAAATAAACCACAGCATATCTGGACAACACAGAACAATTCCTTTTCGTTAATGGAACAAGAATATATTTTTTTAATTTTTCAGAGCTTAGTTCTCTCTCTCTCTCTCTCTCTCTCTCTCTCTCTCTCTCTCTCTCTCTCTCTCTCTCTCTCTCTTTCGTCCTTTTGATTACGTAAATAGTGGAAAGTCCATTTCCTTTCATTTTTAGACACGACAATATTTTCTACGTTAATGCTGTGAGAATATGAGCGAAATCCTTGGAAGCGAATGAATGTGTCGAGAATTCCTTCCTCTCTCTCTTTACGCAATTCAGCGTTTTAGCTCTAATTTTCAAGGTGCAGTCAACGGTCTAATACAGGGTTTCCCAATCAGGGTTCCGTGGAACCCTGGGGTTCCTTAAGAGCTTTCCAAGGGGTTTCTTCAAGAGATACTGATAAATAGGCTGAGATTATTATGCCTTTGCACATATGTGCAAATGCATTTTTCAGTTTTTTTTTTGTTTTTTAACCTAATTTTCTTATACATGTACGGAAATATTTTTGGAAATTTTTGGGGTATTATAACAATATTTTCAAACTATCACATAATTTTAAAAAAGTATAATAGTCATAGAGAATATATTTGCAGAATACATTTGGTGAAGTTAAAACGGTGACTTAGTGGTCAGAGGACATAAACTGTATGTGAGCGATTCGTGTGCAACCAAGTAACTTGCTCGACGAGTACAGACTGATTTCAGCAGCCGTCAGTCTCCATCTGTTCTCCCTGGCGTGCAGGTACAGTCCCTCATTCACCCATGTTATGTACATTATTAATTGTTACCCATCATATAGGGATGATATATAAACTAGAAAAACTAGGTATGTTTGTTTATTTTAGTTCATTAAAAACTTATGT
Organism: Macrobrachium rosenbergii; assembly: GCA_039081455.1. Classification (NCBI taxonomy): domain Eukaryota; kingdom Metazoa; phylum Arthropoda; class Malacostraca; order Decapoda; family Palaemonidae; genus Macrobrachium; species Macrobrachium rosenbergii. Next base: position 129,339 of record JANJGK010000026.1, read on the forward strand.
ACATGTTCTCTCTCTCTCTCTCTCTCTCTCTCTCTCTCTCTCTCTCTCTCTCTTTTGCTCACTCTCTCAAGATCTGTACGTATGTCTGGTTTTACTTTTGTATTAGATTCTTTCTGTCTTATTTATTTTAATGTTATTTATCATGTCATTTTTCTTACATTCAGGACTATAGGCTTTAGTTTTATTCTCGGCTGAAGAATTGCAATCCTGAAAGTATCTGTCAACTTTTAATGCATTAGTGGTTTTTTTTCCAGAAGTGTCTGATGGTCTAATGTGGCGATATTTGAAGAGGAACCATGAGGACAAAAATTCTCCCAGTGATACAGTCACTGATACTGATTGATGAGGCTAATGATGAAGAAATGCAGTCTTCTACTAAATTTCTCAGGACTGAGGCAAAAATGGACAAAAGAAAGGTATGTCTTTACAATGAAAACTACTTAGCAATGGGCTTTACATGGACTGGTGATCCAAGTTGACCCATTCCACTGTGCCTTGTCTGTGGCAAACAGCTCTCAAATGCAGCAATGGCTCCAGCAAAACTGAAAAGACATTCCACAACAAACCACAGTAATATGTCAAATAAAAGTGCAGATTATTTTAAGATGTTATTGGAAACACAAAGAAAACAGTGTGCTGCTTTTGTGAGTAAGGTGAATGTCAGTGAAAATGCCCAGGAAGCTAGTTATTTGGTAGCGGAACCTATTGCACGAAAAAGGAAAAGTCACACAGTTGGCAAGAACCTAATAATGCCAGCATGTAAAATTTTAGTGGGTAAAATGCTGGGACAAGATGCAGTACGAGCAATTGAAAATGTTCCACTTTCAGACAATACGATAAGTCGACGCATCGATGACATGTCACGTGATGTTGAAGAGGTTTTGTGTGATAGACTAATAAATGACAGTTTTTGTATTCAGGTTGACGAATCAACAGATTTAACCAATAAGTGCCATGTCGTAGCTTCCGTAAGATTTGTCAATGAGGGTGAAATTCAAGAAAACTTTTTTTTGTCGCAAAGAACTAACTGAAACTAGTACGGGAAGAGATATATTTAATATTTTGTCTTCATATCTGGAAAAAGAGGTCTCTCCTGGAAGAATTGTATTGGCATCTGCACTGATGGTGCCCCATCAACGGTAGGCTCAATCAGAGGTTTCGCTTCTCTTGTAAAGCAAGAAAATGCTGATGCTGTCACTACACAGTTTTCTTCACACAGAGATGAATTGAAAAAAGTTTTTGATAATGTCATCAAAATGGTGAACTTTATCAAACAAAGATCAGTTCATTGCAGAATGTTTAAAAAGTTGTGTGAAAACTTGGACAAAGAGCATAAAAATCTCCTGCTGCATACAGAAATTCGGTGGCTCAGTAGAGGAAGAGTTCTAAATAGAGTGTTTGAGCTGAAAGGTGAATTACAGGAGTACTTTCAAGAAAACAACAAGTCAGATTTCGCTGAGTGCTTTGAAGATGAAGAATGGTTGCGGAAGCTAGCCTACTTAGCAGATAATTTTCATCACATGAATCAGTTGAATAGTCACTGCAAGGCACTGGAGAAAATGTATTGACTTCAAGTGATAAGATTCTTGGATTTAAAAGAAGACTAAACCTTTGGAAAAAACATGTTTCAAAAGGAAACCTTGAAATGTTTCAGCTACTGCAAGGGCTTAAAAGTGAAGATGGATACCAGCAAATTTCAAGTCTTATTCACAAGCACCTAGAAGAGCTGCAAATAAAAATTGAAAATTATTTTCCCTCCCTTTCAACCCAAGAGTTTGATTGGGTGAGGGATCCTTTCTCTGAATGTTCTGCCCATCCCAAGAACTTGAATTTAAGAGAAGAGGAAGAACTTTGTGTAATACAGTCAGATCGTACACTCAATATGAGATTTACAGACCTATCCTTGGACAAGTTGTGGATTTCAGTGAAAAAAGAATATCCTGCCATTCACAGAAAAGCAATATATATTTTCCTTCAGTTTTCCACTTCCTACATGTGTGAGCAAGCTTTTTCTCATTT
>JANJGK010000026.1:136357-163369 GCA_039081455.1 Macrobrachium rosenbergii
TTTTTTTTAAAGGCTGGATGAATTATCCCTCTAAATATTATTTGAAATACCTACAAGTATTGTCCTTCATATCCCAAAATAGAAAAATAAAACCATGATTTATTAACCGCGGCAAAGAGCCTGTTCTATCGTATATCTGATATCATAGCAGCTCTAAAAGTTATTGATTTTTTTTTTTAAGTTTAGGCGACATATGAGAACTGGAATTGGAATATAAAATTTAGGCCAAAGGCTAAGCGCTGGGACCTATGAGGTCATTCAGGGCTGAAGATAATATTGCAACAACTGTTACAAGGGGGTGGAAATTAAGATGGATGAAAGAGAATATCAACGAAGGTATGGTAAAACGGATGAAAAGTGCTGTAGTTAGGGACCGAAGGGACGCTGCTAAGAACCTTAAGTAATGCCTGCAGTGTACCGTGTGAGGTGTACTGACAGCAGTACCCGCCTACGGAGAACATAAAATCTCCTATGGATATGAAATCTAATATGAGTTTTATGACTGGAGAATAAAATCAGTCCGCCTCACGTTTATTAATTCTAGAGTGTATGATAACGTATTTTAGTTTTCTGTAAAATAAAACTTTGTCCGTCCGTCCGCACTTTTTCTGTCCGCCCTCAAATCTTAAAAATGCTAAGGCTAGAGGGATGCAAATTGGTATGTTGATCATCCACCCTCCACTCATTGTACATACCAAATTGCAGCCCTTTAGCCTCAGTAGTTTTTATTTTATAAGGTTAAATTTAGCCATAATCGTGCGTCTGGCAGCGATATAGGACGGGCCACCACCGGCCCGCGGTTAAAGTTTCATGGGCCGCGGCTCATACAGCATTATACCGAGACCACCTAAAGATAGATCTATTTTTGGTGGCCTTGAATATATGTACAGAAAATTCGATTGCGCCGAAGAAAATTCGGCACGTTTTTTATCTGCTTTACTTGTTTTTTCCTTGGATCAGTTTTTGGGACCTAGCATCCAAATACCTGATACCGAACCCTGGTTCATCCAAGTATCAAAATGTTTTGGGGGACGAAAAAGAAATGCCCTGGTACTGGTGGGGTTCGTAACCAAGCTGAATTAAAGACAAACATTGGTGCTTGAACAATTACATAACTTAAATCTATACTAGTTTCAGGATTTGACCCTGCTAGTCGACACTGCAGATGTTTCCTAATAAATCAGTCACCTGGCCCAAAGGGGGGGCAGTGCCGTCAGTGCACATCACCCGGCGCACCGGAAGCATTATTCAAGGTTCTTTGCAACGTCCCTTAGACCCTTTACTGCAACCATTTCATTCCTTTCATTCTCTTTCCTCCATCTGACTTTCCTCAGTCCTCTCCAAACAGTGCAGCTGCAAATGGTTTTCCTCCTGTTACACTTTTCAAACCTTTTACTCTCAATTTCCCTTTCAGCGCTGAATGACCTCATCACGGGTCCCAGCGCTTAGCTTTTGGCCAGAGTTTTATATTCCAATTCCAAATAAGTCAGTGAAGCCTGGTGTTGGTGATCGAGACATCTTGATATTGTATAAAGTACCAGTCCATCTCCCTTTAATCATTCTCCTCTCCGCATCACCTTATTACATTGCTGGATCTCGAGTCCCTGCACGGAAACCCAACTTCATGTTTCATTAGAAAATAATGATGATTATATACAGAATATATATATATATATATATATATATATATATATATATATATATATATATATATATATATATATATATATATATATATATACTGTATATATATATATATATATATATATATATATATATATATATATATATATATATATATATATATATATATATATATATATATATATATATACATAAGCAATGGATACACCAGCAGGGAAGAGCCATCTGCATATCAGCAAGGACACCAAAGACAAAACCCGGAACAGCATTTTACACAACTTTATCGGGACATGTTTCGAGCAATACGCTGACTCGTTATCAACCTACAAAATAAAAAGACAACATTACAATTTTCTTATAATAAAATTCAAAATAATACAGCAAAAATTACTATAAAAATGATAAGAATATGTTTAAAAGATGGCTAATCAAAATGAATAAATGAAGAGAATAAAATAAAGCATAATACAAAAACCTGTCACAAAAGCGGAAGATATGTACAAAGGCACAACAAACACACTAATCAATATACAAACCAGTAAAACGCAGACTAAAAACTCAAAAGTGAGGTTACAGCCACATTTCTAGCCAAAGAAGGCTTTATCTAAAATGTCGAGGTCTGTAGCAAACTGAGCAGTGGTTAAAACAGAAAAATCATCAATATGAAAGGGTGACCAGTCTCCTCCATCTTTGTCAAATGCGTTTATGTGTTTTAAGGAGAAAAGATGGTTAGACAATTGTCCTTTAGATTTTAAGCCCTTACTGTACAGGAGGTACGTTGATGATACCTTCTTAATTTTTAAGAGTCGTGACCAGATTCCTCGTTTTTTGGAGTACCTCAACAGTGAGCATATTAATATAGAATTTACTTGTGAAATTGAAGATAATCATACGCTTGCTTTTCTAGATATTCAAGCAAAAAATCTTGATAATAACTTTTACACCTCAGTCTTTAGAAAGCGTACTTTCACAGGTCTTAAGTCTAAATTTCAATCAGCTACACCTTTGAAATATAAGATAAATATGATTATTGAGCAAATAAAATTTGTTCTGGCTTTTTGAGTTTGCATGAAGAATTGGAATTTCTAATGTTACTTTTAAAAAACAATGGCTGTCCGTTGAATTACGTAAATACATATATTGGTAAACAGCTTTCGAAATTATATGTAAACAAACAACAAGAAACTACCGCTAATGCAAAGAGAACTGTTATTTATTTACATTTGACTTTTACTGGAACTCATAGTTACGATTTAAAAGAAGCAGTTAACTTCTATTTTGTCCATTGGCTACCATCAGCTAGATATCAAAATATATTTCACTTTGCAAAATAAATTAGGTAATTTCTTTAAAATTAAAGACCCTATACCAACAAGCCTTCGGTCCAATCTGATCTATAAATGGCAGTGTGGTGGTTGTGATGCCACTTACGTTGGAAAAACTACCAGATTAGCTTGGATGAGATGGTTTGAACACCTTGGTAAGTCATATCATACAGGCAATTATCTTTCCAGGCCTAGTTACAGTGCAATTAAAGAACACAGCGAGGAGACCGGTCACCCTTTCATGTTGATGATTTTTCTGTTTTAACCACTGCTCAGTTTGCTACAGACCTAGAAATGTGGCTGTAACCTCACTTTGTGTTTTTGGTCTGCGTTTTACTGGTCTGTATATTGATTTTTTTTTTTATCTTTTATTAGAAAAATACATTAATGCAGTTTTACAGTTGTTTCACAGTATTTACATAATTTCACAATGATAACTTTTCTACTTACACGAATATATGTTTACATACATTTTTTCCCCTAATTTAGGATTCTTTTTCTACACAGACTTTTTATATGTATATAATATTTAATATTAACTAGTCTTTATAATACAATAGTATTTCTTTTCAATTTCACATTTTATCAATCCCTATCTATATATTGTATTATACAGGTAGTCTTTTGTAAATATCTTATTTAGGTCATTGTTGAAAGCATGACATATTAATATTTTTGTTTTTGACATTCTATTTCTTATGAATGTAACTAAATTTGGGTCATCATTCAACAGTCCCACAGATCTTCCATACCACAATCCTGTTATAAAATCAGATAACAGAACCATGGCAGTATTTTCATCTTTCTTTGACACAGTTGTAAAATCCAATTTAAGAATTTTCAGCAAACTAATCGTCTCAATCTTACAACATTTTTTTAAAAGTAACTTGAACCAGGATAATGTTTGCTTCAATGATGGACAGAAATATGTAAAATGCATGTTATTTTCAACAGCCCCACAAAAGAGACATTTATTGTCATTTGCTATGTTCATGATGTGCAACCTATCATTTGTATTCAGTATTTCATGTATATACCTATACAGTATTTCCCTGCTGTTCTTATCAATATACTTGTTATTAACATGCTTCCAAATTACAGTCCAGTTGAAAAGGGGATACAGTAATTCAATCTTGGGTTTATAATCATTACATTCCATTAACAACCAATAAGTTTCCTTATTTGACACATTAGGATAATTTTTAAAGCAGTACACCTTCCTAAGAATGTCAACCATCGTATTATAATAAGCCGGGATAAAAATCGTGCAATCCCTATAATTGATGTCCGTTTCAATGACAAAAGTCGCCCGAATTTTGCAAAAAAAAAAATAACATTTCATAACCAAATCCTCTATTGATGCAATTTTTCAGAAATGTATGGAACATAATAGCTTTTGACTTGCAGAAAATATTATAAATTCCAACTCCTCCTTTTAATTTATCTAGAAACATAGTTTTTCTAGCAATTGGTTCATAATTACTATTCCATATATATTTATATAAACATCTCTGAATTCTTTGTGCAGTTGTATTTGGTATTGGATAAACATGTGATACATACCATGTTTTTGCTAAAACTTTACAATTTATCACAATAGACTTTTGAAATATTGTCAGTCTTCTATTCTGAAAAATACCAACCATCTTGGTAATCTTATTTTCCAAAATAGACCAGTTTAACTCGACACTTTTCTGAAAGTTATTTATATGGTAGACACCTAACACCTTACATGAATCTTGAAGAACCTGGTAGCCATTGATTGGCCATTCTGTTCTGTTTTCCCAGTACCCAATACCAAAGATAGAGGTTCTGTTTTCATTCAAAAGGGCACCTGACGCTTTTTCATATTCCTTAATGACATTTATACATTCTATTAGACCTTCGTCTCTAGTTACAATAATTACAGAGTCATCAGCATAACCAATAACAGAGACATTCAGTTGATTAGGTAACTTTAAAGCGAACTGTGAAAGCTGCATTTTTATCATTCTATAGAAAGGTTCTTGAGACGCAATAAATAAAATCATAGAAAGGGGACAACCCTGTCTTACAGATTTTTTAATGGAAAAGGACTCAGGGAGGTTACCATTTATGCTTATCACACTTTCAGCGTCTTCGTATAACATTTGTATTATCTGGATAAAACCACTGCCAAACCCAAATTTTTTCAATATTGCGTGTAGAAAGTCGTGGTCTACACGATCAAAAGCTTTTGACCGGTCCAGATTTATCAAAGCTGCCTCCTTGTTATTTTCATTAATGTAAACCATAATATCTCTCATTAAAAATTTAAATTGATTTTTGACCTGTTTTCAAGACAGCTAAACTGTTCAGGGGATATTATCAGCTTTAAAACATCTTTAAATCTGCTAGCTATTATTTTAGCAATGACTTTAAAATCTACATTTAGCATGGTTATCGGTCTCCAGTTTGAAATTTGATCTAAATTTCCTTCCTTCGGGGTAAGAGTAATTATTCCTTTATTCAGTTTTACAGCGATTTTATTCTTAAATACAAATTTCACTACATTAACGAAATCTTGCTTTATATCTTTCCAGAAGGTCTTATAGAATTCTACTGGGAGACCGTCTAACCCAGGACTTTTCCCGTTTTTCATTCCACGAATGGCTGCAAACACTTCAGACTCTGCCACGTCTGCTGTTAATATTTCATTTTCCTTTTTGTCTATAGCTTTATTTATTAAACTGAGAAACATTCGTTGAGCATATTTATTACAATTTTCTTTTTTAAAAAGGTTTTCAAAATAATCTCTTACGTACAAAATTATTGCATCTGGATTAACAATTTTATTACCATCTTCTCTCTTTATCTTGTTCAGAAAAGTTTTAGAATTTTTTTCTTTTCCCAGCAGATACGCAGACACTTGTCTCCCCTAAGTTTATCATCAATTTTAGCTCTTATTTTTATTCCCTCACATATATCATCTTGAATACCATTTATTCTCAATTATAAGGAATTCACTAACGATCTTTTCTCTGCATTTAATGTTGATTTTTCCATCTCTGTTTTTAACTGAAAATTTAATAAATTAAGTAAACCGTATCTTTCCTGATTAATTTGTTTTGAACAACATACAAAAAAGGATTTATTTTTTTCTTTGGCAAATCCCACCAACATTTAACATTTTCGAATCTGCTTTCCTTATTTCTAACTGTCCCAAAACCTTAAGAAATTTTCTTTCACAATATCATTATTCAAGGTATTAACATTCAATTTCCAGTACCCTTTACCTAATGAGACTATATTTTCCAATTTTATTGTCAGCTTAATTATGCAATGGTCAGACCAGCTTACAGGTATATTTCGAATATCATTTACCTGATTTTGCAAATCTCTCAAATAAAATCTATCTAATCTAGAACCATAGTTTCCCTTAACATATGTGTATTCTACATGGTGGTTCAGGAGAAACCATGCGTCCTTCAATTTCAAATTATTTTTAAGGCATATAAGAGATTTAGATAACACGTAACTATCTGGATTTGAGCAATCCCTCATACTAGTAATTGAATTCCAGTCTCCTCCCATTATTATGTTACTTATATCATTTCTCAAAAAATACATAAAATCTTTATTAAACAACTGCTCTCTTTCTTTCTTTTTGCTACTTCCAGCAGGTGCGTAGACACTGAGTAACTGAATACTAACGTTTGAACAACGGCAATTAACACTCATTAAATTACCATTTACATCGTTTTCTACATTCAGGACATCCACATTAGAAGATTTACTTATAAGGATAGCAAGTCCCCTTTAAGGTATTGTGTATAGTTAATTACTACCTTACAATATTTTTATATATATTCTAGTTTCCCCTCTCTTTTTATATTATGTTCTTGAATGAAAATTATATCAAGTTTGTATAATAACATTAAATTTATTAATTTGATTTGCTTATTTATAAAGTTAAGTCCATTCGCATTGACTGTCGCCACATTTAATGTGGATGAATTGAATTTGTAGAATTAAAAAAAAAAAAAAATTTTTACATAAATTAATATGGTTTATGCTTTTTTGAACATTTTCTCTATCGTAATCTGATGAGGAATTCTCATAATCTTCATCCATACTCTGGTTTTGGTTCTTTTTCAAAGTGATCTTAAGCTTGTTGGAGCTATCCTGTCCATTATTTCTCCAGTTTCTACATCCTCATCCTCCAAGATTTGTTTAGATTGAGGAACTGCTTCCTTATCTACCGAGTCTTCTTTGTCTGTCACCATTGTCATGATCTCCCCATTCTCTTTAGTCTTTGTTTTCAAAGTATTTTTCTTTTGTTCAGGGACCATGTCTGGGAAATCACTCTCATTAAACATAGGTCCCATACTTTCCATTTTACAATCTTTAGCCTCGTGTCCAACTTCTTTGCACCTAAAACATGTGCGCTGCTGTCCATTATATAATATCGTTAGAATATATCCCATTACGGTGATAGATGAGGGCACATTTTCTTTCAATCTCATTTTAGAGGTGCGTACACCTGTCAGGTATCCTTTAAATGGCCCATGATGGAAAAGTTTGGATTTTCAGAAAAATTTATTACACGGTTAAAAATATTATATAAAGATTGTAAAAGTGTGATATGTGTGAATGGACTATTTACAGGCACCTTTAATGTAAGAAGGTCGGTTAGACAAGGTTGTCCACTATCAATGTTGTTGCATGTCATTTTCCAAGAACCATTGTACCTAGCATTAAAAACCAATAAAAAAATTGTATCCCCTACATTACCAAACATTGACAAAATTAAAGTACAGGGATTTGCTAATGATACAACAGTAATCTTTGCAGACGATGATTCATTAATAGAGATTCACTATGAAATAAAGAAATTTGAAGCAGCAACTGGCTCATTATTAAATAAAGAAAAATCTGGCATCTTAGGAATAGGTGAATGGTCCGGCAGAAGAGACTGGAAGTTAACTTGTTTCAAAGTTGTGGATTGTGCTAAAATTTTAGGCATTTATTTCAGCAATTCATATGAGGAAACTTGTGAAATAAACTAGTCAGATATACAGAAAAAAACTGAAAAGGCAGTTAACATGTTGTGTAAAAGATATTTAACACTTTACCAGAAAGCATTAATAATCAACTCTTTGATATTGTCAAAAATATGGTATGTAGCTCACACACTTCCGTTAAGTAAACAACAAGCTCAAAAGGTGAATGCAATTATTTTCAAGTAAATATGGTGTGGTATGTATCGACCTATAAAACGCAGTACCCTGCATTTGTCAAAAATAGAAGGGGGTTTAGGAATAATAAGTATTGAAGAAAAGGCAAGAGCAATCTTCAGTGTAACTTGTTTAAAAAGTATAATAAACTGTAACGGGTTAACCAGGTATTATTGTTCTGTAAGATAAAATGGTATGATGGAATTAGATAATTTATCAGAAATGGCATATTTTACCCCTACATATTATTCTTTGGCAGTAGATGATATTAGGAAAGCATATCACAATAAATTCTTTCCCAATATAAATAACAGGGAAATGTATTCAATCATTTGGAGGAAAGAAATTCCAGTAGTAGAAAATAATTATCCCACACTTAAATGGAAAAATATTTGGAGAAATATTAATAGTCAATTCATTAAAGTAGAGGAAAGGGAATTTGTGTTCAGGTATATTCATGAGTCACTAGCAACAAAACAAAGGCTCCATATGTTGAAGTTAAGAGAGGACTCAAAATGTGACCAATGTGGGGAAACAGAGTATCAAATGCATATTTTTTACTTCTGTATATAATAAATTGGTTTAATTCCATTTTAAGGAAATGCTGTAAACTAAATAATTATAGTTTACTGAAACTATTATTCTATGATATAGTAGGGAAATCAAACGTTGATAAAAACACAGCCATTTTATTGATCACCAGCTATTTGTATTGTTTGTGGATGTGTTACAAACACAACAATAGCTGCCAAAATATAATTGATTTTTTGAAAAAGAAACTAGAATCACAAAGGATGTATATTAAATGTAGATATACAAGCAATATTTCCAAGTATGTAACCAAAGAATTTTTAAATTATAAATTTTGATTTTGATTTGCATTATTTTGTAGCAAAATGTTGTCTGAGTTTATATTTATATTTTTGTATTACGAGAATTACTCAATGTAAATTATTGAAATGTAATTGTATTTTTATAATAAAAGATAAGAAAAAAATGGCCCATGAACATATCTGTTATGTCTGATTCCTTCTACCTTCCCGTACCTTGATAATACTGAGGTCAAAACTTCATCTTCAAGTTCAAAGGAAGCATTCCTTATAGAGACATAAGTAACTGAAGAGCTTAGATTAACAATTTTCGCCTGTCCACATTTCTCAGAATTAATTTCTTTATCTTCGAACTGTTCCATGATGTCAGGAAACACTTCTGGCATTACTTTAACGATTACTCTATTTCTATTCATCATCTGTACTCCAATTATAGTATTCGGATTCACTTCATATAAGAGAATATCACCTCACTCACGACATCCATGGAGGGGTAAGCAGAAAACTGCAACCCAAGAGTCCTTTCTCTCAAGTAACACGGAATGATAATGGATTTTGCCAAATTTAGTCGTAAAATCTGTCAATAGATGCCACCACTGTCGCTCAAAACCGAGCAGGGGTCCCCCTAGGGGAAGCAAGGGGGTACCTAAAACTCCACACCCTACTACACCTGTATTATATTTTGTCTATGGCATAAAATCACTTATTGTTTTTAAATAAGACTTATCACGGCATATCCACAGGCCTCTCACCTCATTTCCTTCCAGTGAAAATCTCAGATTCCAAAGAAAATTGAAGAAAACTCGGGAGTAGTTTTAACTACAACTTGTTTACCTTGATCCTCTTCTTCTTCTCCCTTATCTCTGGTCTGTATATTGATTAGTGTTTGTTGTGCCTTGTACCTTCCGTTTTTGAGACTTAAATTTTGTATTTTGCTTTATTTTATTTTCATCATTTATTTATTTTGATTAGCCATCTTTTAATCGTATTCTTATCATTTTTATAGTAATTTTTGCTGTATTATTTTGAATTTTATTATAAGAATGGTAATATCGTCATTTTCATTTTGTAGGTTGGTAACGAGTGAGAGTACTGCTCGAAATATGTCCCAATAAAGTCGTGTAAAATGCTGTTCCGGGTTTTGGCCTTGGTATGTATGTATGTATGTATGTATGTATGTATGTATGTATGTATGTATGTATGTATGTATGTTCCCATTTTGGCCCAATTGAAGCCAAGAAACGGAAAAAGGAAAAGATGGGAAGAAGGGAGCGACAGGCATGTCTTTTAAAAGAGGAAAATTATAAGAAGCTCTAAAGCCAGCAGCAGGAAGAATCCTTTTCAAGTATGACGTTCAGTTTAAATTGCAAGTGATAAAACTGCTTAATAATTTGCTCATCTAATGTCTTTGGAAGGAGGACATTATAAAAACAAGATAACCATAAGCACGAAGAATCCTTTTGAATAATGATATTTAAATTGGATAAAACAATGATAAAACCGCTTGCTTATCTGCTGATCAAATGTCTTTAGAAGGAGAACATTATAAAAGCACTAAAAACAGAAGTGAGAGGAGGTCTTTTAAAGTATGACATTTATTTAAATAAAAAAAAGTTATAAAAATACTTGTTTATCTGTTAATCAAACGTCTTTAGAAGGAGCAAGAAGAAACCTTGAAAGCACGAGGTTTGACTTCAATAACAAAAAGAGTGATAAAACTACTTGTTTATCTGCTAATCATGTTATGTCTTTAAAGGAGGAAACTAATATAAAGACAAGAAAAACATAAGCAGGAAGAATTCTTTTAAAGTACGGCGTTTAATTGAAATAAAAAAGTGATAAAACTAGATGTTTATCTGTTGAATCAAATATCTTTAGAAGGAGAACATTAGAAAAACATGATAAACATAAGCAGGAAGAACCATTTTGAATTATGATCTTTAATTTAAATAGAAAGTGATAAAACTGCTGGTCAATTTGCTAATCAAATGTCTTTTAATGGATGACATTATATAACACGAAGTCATAAGCAGGAAGAAGCTTTAAAAGCACGGTGTTTAATTCAATGAAATAAAGTCAGAAAACTACCTGTTTATCTGCCAATCATCTCTCAACCCTAATGAACGAATTCCTTGTTAACACGGATCCCTCACACTGTGACGGAAGGTTTTCATACTTCAAATCGAGATTTTCGTGCAAACGAAAAGAGAGACATGTACTTTGGCGAAGTGATCTTCGGGATAAAAGGGAAAGAGGAGGCTGATGATTAAGTGACAGAGAATAACAGGATGCGCCGTCAATGCTGATGACAGTGAGATGATATAAGACTGACAACATTAGAGGTAGGAAGGACCCACTGACTATGGTGTCAGGTGCCAACACTATTGTAAAGGTGTCAAAGAAACGAGCAGGTAAAGGTTACTGCTGGTTTATTACAGATCCAGGCGGCTTATATTGCGGCCGACTGACGCCGGGCCGTGAGAGACAATGGAATTGACTGTGACCTGAGGTCGAAACAATAAATAATAATATACAGTGAACGAGTACGAATTACAATACGAAACATACAGAGACACAATATAGATACAGTCTTGATGCCTGTGAATGAAGAAACATGTGATACACAATGTGTGACATTCGTATAAATACCATAAAGTAAAAATGACAAAAATGCGTGACCTGGCACGTTTTAGGCGTGACTAATTTAGCTTGAAGAAAACGGGAAGTCACCAAAGAAAACAAGCTCAGCGGAGACTTAATTAATGGCGCCGCCGAAACACTATCCTGGCGCCGAATTGGTGACTTTACAAATACTCCCCCCCGTTGGCGGCCGTCAGGAAGGCGGCCGGGTCTGGTGTCTGGTTGCGGTCCTCTCTGGATGCTGGGAAGACCGACTTGAAGGCTCCTGTGTTCTTCGGCTGCCATGGCGGCCTGTCCTGCTGGCCGCCGCCACCCCCGTTTTTTGAACGGTTGAACGAGCAGGGCGGCAGGCAGTTTCGGGCGTCCTTTCCGAACCACTTGTGATAGCGACAGAAGCCCGGGGACCACCGTCTACTGTGGTTCGGTGGACGTTTGTTGGTGATGGCGTTGACGGGCTGCTCTACGTCCTCTTCAGGCTGGACGGAGCTGACCGGCTGAGTGGCCGGTTTTAGCCGTTGTGAAGCCTTGACGGAGTCTGTGAGGTGTTGTGCCGCCTCTATGAGGTCCTCGACAGGCATGGTGTAGGGGTGAGCGATCTGGTTGCGTACTTCCGGGAGGAGTTGGCGAAGGAAAATTTCCCGTACGAAGCTTATCTCCTGCCGCTTGTTCGTGTCACCCGAGACTGGTGTTGACAGGAGATCTACGACCATGCCCCAAGCGTCTCTTGGCTCGAGGTCGTGGCGTGGGTTATTGGCAAGGTCGATAGCACGGGCGGCCCGTTCGGCGATGGGCAGGGAGCAAGCTTCGAGGAGGAACTTTTTTGTAATGCTGTATGTGAGGGTGAGTGTCTCGGGTACCCGCGAGATGAATTTGTTGTACACGTCCTCCGGAAGGGCGTTGAGCACTGTGTCGGCCTGTAGGATTTCGTCCGTGAGGTCCGCGATTCTGAAGTGGCTCTCCACCCTGCGCAGCCATCTCGATGGGTTGCCCTGCGTAAACGGCGGCAGCTTTAGGGTGAGGGCGGCCCGCGATTGTGTTGCCCGGCCGTCGTGTGTTCGGGGCGCTGGTGTGGAGTTGCGGGAGGGCCTCGATGCGGGGGCGGGCGCGGCTGCGATGGGAGGTAGGTAAACCTCGGAGTCCGCGGGGTCCGCGTTTAACTGCATGAAGGAGGGGATATCCGCGTCCATGCTCGCTCCTTTGACCCCCTTACTGGAGTAGGATACTCGCGTCAGTACGCACTTTCGTGCGCCGTGTGGGTCCGCTAGTGACGCTGATGGGGTACGCCGACGAGAGTCAGCACGCTCAAACGCTGGTTACAGCGCCGTGTTTAGGCCGCTAAGAGCGTTTTTTGGAGAAACCCTGGAGCCAAGACTGAGTCGCCGTATGAGTCCGCTAATGGCTCCGGGATACTCCGGGGGTCACCACTGTAAAGGTGTCAAAGAAACGAGCAGGTAAAGGTTACTGCTGGTTTATTACAGATCCAGGCGGCTTATATTGCGGCCGACTGACGCCGGGCCGTGAGAGACAATGGAATTGACTGTGACCTGAGGTCGAAACAATAAATAATAATATACAGTGAACGAGTACGAATTACAATACGAAACATACAGAGACACAATATAGATACAGTCTTGATGCCTGTGAATGAAGAAACATGTGATACACAATGTGTGACATTCGTATAAATACCATAAAGTAAAAATGACAAAAATGCGTGACCTGGCACGTTTTAGGCGTGACTAATTTAGCTTGAAGAAAACGGGAAGTCACCAAAGAAAACAAGCTCAGCGGAGACTTAATTAATGGCGCCGCCGAAACACTATCCTGGCGCCGAATTGGTGACTTTACACTATCTTCGAAACGTTCCGGAGTGGAAACCCAGCAATAATTTTACTGTTGGCACAAATTATAGATCTCTCTCTCTCTCTCTCTCTCTCTCTCTCTCTCTCTCTCTCTCTCTCTCTCTCTCTCTCTCTCTCTCTCGTTTTCGTTGTTATTATTATTAAGTTACTCTTGTTTTTATCACCACTGTAGTGACCATCTCTCTCTCTCTCTCTCTCTCTCTCTCTCTCTCTCTCTCTCTCTCTCTCTCTCTCTCTCTCTCTCTCGTTTACGTTGTTATTAAATTACTCTTGTATTCATTACCACTGTCATTACCAGTGTAGTAACCATCTCGCTCTGTCTCTGTCTGTCTGTCTGTCTGTCTGTCTGTCTGTCTGTCTGTCTCTCTCTCTCTCTCGTTGATATTGTTATTAAGTTACTCTTGTTTTCATTACTACTGTAATAACCACATTAACTATATTTGTCACATTTTTTTTAATTATTAAATTAGGATGAACCGTCGTCATCTTCATTCAGTGAGTCTTTCTAGACGGTCTTGTGATGGCTATTTTTCTGTCCGTCCGTACTTTTTCTGCCCGCCCTCAGATCTTAAAAACTACTGAGGCTAGAGGGCTGCAAATTGGTATGTTGATCATCCACCCTCCAGTCATCAAACACACCAAATTACAGCCCTCTAGCCTCCTCAGTACTTTTTATTTTATTTAAGGTTAGAGTTAGCCATGATCGTGCGTCTGGCACAGCTATAGTGCCAGCAACACAGGCCACCACCTGGCAGTGCCTGAAAGTTTCATGGGCAGCGGCTGAGAGTTTCATGGGTCGGGGCTGAGAGTTTCATACACTATGGCGTATCTTTTACTTGTTTGGTTAGTATCGGGTGTTGGATAGCTGCAGGGTACAGTAAGTCTGCTGGATTGAGGTGGATTTTGGTGGTTATATCTGGCGTCGCAACATCTTGGTTATTGACTTTCATCTCTTGGTTTATTTTTGTAAGTCTTCTTGCCATCCCTTCGTCAGTCCATCGAATGTTTATGTGCATATGAAATCAGAAGTTCTACTTGTCGTAAATGTTTTTGAATAGATGTGACCCGATTTTTTTCATAAATGTCTCCAAGTTGTCACATCTTTTTCTGGTGTTGGGGCAACTTAATCTACACTTAGGGTACTGGGTTGGAGGGAAATGTATTTTCCAATGCCTTTGTAGCGTTTCTACTTATCTATCCATAGCTATATTTTTTGTCTAATTCTACATTCAGTGTACATGGCTCTGAGAAGTTTCTTAGATATTCTTGGTCGTATTGTACGTTAAGTATATATATATATATATATATATATATATATATATATATATATATATATATATATATATATATATATATATATATATATATATATATATATATATATATATATATATATATATATATATATATATTATGATCAGAAATACTGCTGAATGGAATATAGAATTTAGGCCCAAGGCCAAGCCCTGGGACCTATGATGTTATTAAACGCTGAAAGGAAATTGATAGTAGAAAGGTTTTGAAGGTATGACAGGAGGAAAACCTCGCAGTTGCGCGGAGTCTATTCAGGAGCGGGTGGAAAGTAAGACGGAAGAAAGAAAATATGAACAGAGGTACATCAAAAGGAATGAACGGGATAGCAGCTAGGGGCCGAAGGGACGCAGCAATGAACCTTAATGCCTACAGTGCACCGCATGAGGTGCACTGGCGGCACTAAGCCCCCTACGGGAGTTATGCCGTAGACGAAAAAAAAACTGAGTAAACTTTTGGAAGAATATTGAAATTACAACCTATTTGGCCTTGACACCTACCTACTTCTACCAATTGTGCATGTACTGAGAAACTGAAATGTTTACTTCGCATTTTGTCATCTACATTATTCTAAGTACTTGAGTTAGTCAAAGCAAAATTAGTTTTAAAGTACAAGTTCAATTTATCTTTTGCCTTTATCACCCACGTTATTTTGTCTTCCATGAGTCGTTTTCCTTCTTGAATTCATTCCACTACTTCGTATTGTGTAGTGATCTCCAGTCTCTAGGTGATGGGGTCTTTGCTAGCACTATGACACACCATATATTTGGTTCATATGTGTGTGTGTGTGTGTGTTTTATTTATTTCTTTATTTTAAGTGATTTTATATGTAGTATTATTCTTTAATACATGTTTCACCCATTTGAGTTTACCGTTCTCCTTTTACTTTTAATCATTTATTTGCATTTTACATATTAATTTGTTAATTTTTCATTTGAAATTATCTTATATATGCATGATTTTATATGAAGTATTATTGTTTATGTACGTGTTTCACCCATTTGGGTTTATAATTCCCCTTGTACTTTCAATCCTCCCCTGTACTTTTAATCCTTGATTTACATTTTTATCTATTTATCTACTAATTTGTTGATTTAAATTTGTTTACTAAAAACTTATCCCATCTTTCTGTATTTCCTATTGCCTTCTGTAACTTCTTTCAAATGAATATCATATTCTTTGGTTGCTTCAACTTCAGATCAATAGCCTTTGCAGGCCTGTTCCATATAGACAGAATTCATCTCCTAGAAAAAAACCAATAATAATAATGAGTTATATAATTATGAACAATCAGCCATATTCGTTATTATTATTATTATTATTATTATTATTATTATTATTATTATTATTATTATTATTATTATTATTATATAGATAACAATAATAAAAATAATAATTATTCTAAAAATATTAGTAATAATAATAATAATAATAATAATAATAATAATAATAATAATAATAATAATAATAATAATAATGCGTAACACAATTATGAAAGAACCAGCCATACTCATTCTTCGAAAAGAGTCGCCTGAACTGACTCGTCCTTTGTATCAGTAGAAGGCTGGCCCCTGTCACGTCATCGTCTCCCACAATACACAGACACGGAGTCCCGAAGGACAGGGAAGCATTACTTTGAGTGATGAACCGATTCCGTGAGGCGGAAGAGGAATTGCCATGAATTATTCAAAGATCCGAAGGATTCGTGAACGAAAATGCTGTCAATTGCTGAAACTCGAGGAGAAAAGAGGCTTTGTTTGTGTTGCATAACGGCTGAGTTACATGAAAATCTTTCGCTTTTTCTTTCTCTCTATCTCTCTCTCTCTCTTTATATATATATATATATATATATATATATATATATATATATATATATATATATATATATATATATATACATATATATATATATATATATATATATATATATATATATATATATATAATATATTTAAAACAACAAGCAGGAGTCCAAAGAAGACGACAGTCAACAAATCAGTTGCATATTTTTTGATAGAAACGTTTCGTGTTACTTAAACACATCATCGGTCTGTAAAATTGAAAAATACTTATTAATTCTCAAATTCAAAATAAAAGCTAAATTAAAAACAGCAGTTACATTCTTTAAAATTACAAAATATATAAAAAAGTAAAAAGAAAGCAGATTTTTTTTCTTTTCTCTCTTAGTCTACCTAATCAAAAGAAGGGGAAAGACGAAGTGAGACCACAGGCTCACGCATGCCCAGAGTACACTTAGGCCAAGTGCAAAGGAGAAGAAGACACGTTGGAGTTTAGAAGAGGTGCATGACATTTAATAAACAAAGGCTCAAGGGTCGTTAAGTAAGCCGATTGTTTGGTAGTTCCCAGGCTGGAAAAATGTTTTCTATCAATATTAACCTTGCATTTAACGGCATGATTTCTAATACTAGAAAATTCGGGGTTAGTAATTCGTGAGCCAGTTCTGTAGCTCAAACCTAAGTGGCTGTAATAACGGACCTGCAACATTCTCTTTGATGAGCCAATATAACTACCAAGGCATCTTGGGCATTCAAATTTTTGTAAATAATATTGGACTTCATGAAGGTCTGTAGCTTGTCCTTATAATTAAAAAAGCCGCCAATCTTTAGTGAATTCATAGGTATTAAGTTTAGTTTTAGGAATCCAAACTCTTTTTCAATGATTTGTTTGACTTTGGATCTAAGAAAGTCAGAGTGCGTATATGGTATCGAGGCATACATGGTGAATTTCGGAACATTACATTTCACAATAGAATATGAAAAGTTACGTGCTAAAATCCTATTAACTATGTTATAAAGAAGTCTTTTTGGATAGGAATTTTTGGTGAAATATTCCAGTAAAAATTCAATTTCGGAGTGGAAATTTACCCAGCTAGATGTATAACGAAGGGCTCTAAGAGCTAGAGTCGTTATGGCATTAATTTTAAAAGGAAAGTAACACGAACTATAAAAGTTACCTCCAAGGCCTGTATAAGTACTTTTTCTAAAAACTGATGTACTAAAATTATGGTCAAAGCGGGTGATTTTTACGTCTAAAAAAGCCAGTGTATTGTCAGTCTCCTGCTCAATAGTAAATCTAATGTTGGGATGTCTAGAGTTCGCGTAATCTAGAAAAGACTGACATTGCCACGAATGTTTAAATAGGGCAAAAGTATCATCCACATATCTCCTATAGTAAAGGGGTTTAAAGGATTCGGGACAGTTGTTTAAAAACTCTTCTTCTAAATGTCATAAAAAAATTTGCGAAGAGAGGGCCCAATGGGGACCCCATAGCAACTCCCTCGACCTGCAAGTAAAGTTGTTTGTTAAAAATAAAAGCAGAATCTTGCACTGCAAGTTCCAAGAGAGACTTAAAAAGTTGTCTATTAAAACCGTGAAAGATATCACCACTTTCATAAAAAATTTTGTCCAGAATAATCTCAATAGATTCGGAGACTGGCACATTTGTGAATAACGACTCAACATCTAAACTGGCCACAGATAAATCACCATCCTGATGTACTATTTGTTGTTGGAAATCAAAGCCATTTTTTAGGGCAAACTGGGATATTGAGAAATCATTTAATAAGTGAACTAAATACTTAGAGATATTATAGGAAGGGCTATTATACGAAGACATAATTGGTCTGATGGGTATGCCATCCTTATGGATCTTAGGGAGCCCATACAAAATGCCAAATGATGACCCTGTAACAAACAGCTTTTGGAGGGTTTCTTCATTTAAGATGTTATCTTTCTTTAACTTTCTAAGGAATCTATTAATCTTATCTTCCCTTCTGTAGATTTCTAAGAAGCTAGGTTCTCCCATCAATAAAAATTTTGTACTATGAGAAAGTATTGAATTAACTTTATGTAGATAGTCTTGTTTATTCATTAACACTACTCCCTTTACCCAGATTTCTTAAAATTTCCAAATCTTCCTTTCTAAAGAAGGGAGCCCATTTATTTTTTAAGTTCTTATAAGTGTCATGCAGGAGAAGAGAAAGTTTCTGTTGCAAGCCACCAAGATCCTTAGACCTCGATATCCTCCTTCAACCTTGAAACTGGCTAGACAGCTCGAAAAGTTGACCCTTAAGCAAGAAAAAGCAAAATGTGATCTTAATTTTTTATTATACTGTCAACACAGCGGCATCTACCCGAAATTTGTTAGATTCAAGTTATACAAGACTTCTTTATATCGCACAGATTTCTACCGGAACGCCCTTGATGAACAACTCTCTAAAGAAATTGCCTACAAACAACTTATCTCTGATGGTTTACGTAAGGATTGTTTGGCATTTCAAGAAAGACTTTTTCGGTTATTATCTTTTATTGATGCATGACACTTATAAGAACTTAAAAAAATAAATGGGCTCCCTTCTTTAGAAAATTCCTATCCAAAAAGACTTCTTTATAACATAGTTAACAGGATTTTAGCACGTAACTTTTCCGATTCTATTGTGAAATGTAATGTTCCGAAATTTACCATGTATGCCTCGATACCATATACGCACTCTGACTTTCTTAGATCCAAAGTCAAACAAATCATTGAAAAAGAGTTTGGATTTCTAAAACTAAACTTAATACCTATGAATTCACTAAAGATTGGCGGCTTTTTTAATTATAAGGACAAGCTACAGACCTTTATGAAGTCCAATATTATTTACAAAAATTTGAATGCCCAAGATGCCTTGGTAGTTATATTGGCTCATCAAAGAGAATGTTGCAGGTCCGTTATTACAGCCACTTAGGTTTGAGCTACAGAACTGGCTCACGAATTACTAACCCCGAATTTTCTAGTATTAGAAATCATGCCGTTAAATGCAAGGTTAATATTGATAGAAAACATTTTTCCAGCCTGGGAACTACCAAACAATCGGCTTACTTAACGACCCTTGAGCCTTTGTTTATTAAATGTCATGCACCTCTTCTAAACTCCAACGTGTCTTCTTCTCCTTTGCACTTGGCCTAAGTGTACTCTGGGCATGCGTGAGCCTGTGGTCTCACTTCGTCTTTCCCCTTCTTTTGATTAGGTAGACTAAGAGAGAAAAGAAAAAAAATCTGCTTTCTTTTTACTTTTTTATATATTTTGTAATTTTAAAGAATGTAACTGCTGTTTTTAATTTAGCTTTTATTTTGAGTTTGAGAATTAATATGTATTTTTCAATTTTACAGACCGATGATGTGTTTAAGTAACACGAAACGTTTCTATCAATAAATATGCAACTGTTTTGTTGACTGTCGTCTTCTTTGGACTCCTGCTTGTTGTTGTATACTTCCTCCTGAATGTGTGTGTGTGTGTATATATATATATATATATATATATATATATATATATATATATATATATATATATATATATATATATATATATATATATATATATATATATATATATATATATATATATATATATATTACGAGGAGGGAACTGAGTATTTTACTTTGAATTGATCATCTTGGCCTTCCCAACACCCTTCTCATAAGCCTGTAAACTAATAAAAAAAGCAAGAATATGCAATAAATGGTAGGTCGCAAAGTGAAATCTATTTCTTAATAATCTATTATTTACAGTCAGAACATGGAAGAAATTATCAAGTACAATTGGGACACTTTCACTAAATTAATTCAATTGGGGGTTTCACACAACAATGACTGAGCGAAATGGATAATGCATTTAGTTTATGAGTACTGGTCACATTCAAGTGGACCTGTAAGCCAATTAGGCAATAATTCTATCAGCCCCGGTGTGGTGGAAATTTTCAGGCAGTCAGGAACACAGACACACGGTTATGCTGGTAATGGCATCAATAAAACTCCTGGAATGAAACGATTCCAGCTAAGATTAACATGAAACGATTCCAGGTAAGATTAACACTAAGATGATACTCTTACTGTGATTGAATAAATGCAAGAATTGGGGGAAGATTCCTTACTCTACTCACTTGCTAGCAAAGGGTGACAATTACGTTATGCACTGTCAAGGAAGTTACACATGAGGGTAATAGGTTCGCTGTTTAAACTTTAAGGACAAGGAGTTACTGAGGCGATGAAATGTGCGAGAGAGAGAATACTGAGTCAAAGAAAAAGACACTGGCCAACCAATTCACACACAACCTTATGTCGTTGTGCTCCAAGTTATCGGTGACGTCCAGGAACTGGTAATTTGGTCCAGCATGATAAAAGCGTGAGTTCCAAAATCACCCTGGCTCTGGGGTTTGTCAGGCAGAGATTACCCGTTCTGACCATCTCCTGGACTGATCTGTGTTGAATTGCCTTGATAGCGTGACCTCTGTGTATGTGAGGCCTGGGTTGTTGAAGGCACTGCTTTAGGCTATGGATGTGGCGTTTACCTGGCAGTAGGAGAAGAGGCTTGGACAGGATGAAAGTCAAATCTTAGTGGGTGGTAAATTGAATTTTGAGATTAAGACAGGGAACAGCCATGGCCACTGAGATTAAGGCCTAGAGAATTAAACGTCCTCAGGGGTTTTTGAAGCAAAGGTAGTCTGACTGACCTCTACCCACTACCTGCTTTAGTATTCATCTAAATTCAGAAGGGGTCACACCCTTGATTTTTTTTTTTAGCGAATTACTGACTTTTTTGTGTTATTTATGGAACAAAAGGGATATTGATACTAAATATAAGTTTGCGAGTGTTTTTGTGACGATGCCCTATCATTGTGTTGTACCAAACTGCAAGGGGAATTATGAGACAGGGCCCAAAGTCAACATAAAACGGGAAAGCTACACCCCGACCAAATATAGCAAAGTGAGTATATAAATACGCTTGACATTTACCTCAGTACTATTGAAATTATAATATCGTTTGTGGAAAATTAGTTTAGTTTTTTGCTAATATAACGAATATGCGTAACTTAGGAGTATAGTGAACTTATTATACAGCTACATTTGAATTACTTACTATGATGTATTTATCTGTGATATTCCGACAGTTAAATATTCGTTAATGGGCAAGAGTTTTATTATACTGCAAATCTATTTTTAGATTTGCAGTTTACATTTCGTGCCAGAGGATATTAGATAGGAAAAATCCTGTTATGACAAAAATACTGGCACAACTTCTACTACAAAACTGAAGTTGCCACAACTTCGTAAAGGTGCCATTCCATCACAGTTACCTAACTCTCCCTCGTATCTGTCCGGGCCATCGCATCGAAGACAATCTCCAGATTCGAAGAGAGCAAGGAAGGAGCAATCAGCAACGCAGGCTGCAATAACAGAGTGTTGCAGTTGGCATTCAGTATAACAATTCTAGATTATTCAGTTCTGTTGATGAACTTCTTGGGAAGCTACAATTTTTAGACACTCAATATTGGACTTTGATAAAAAAAAAATAACGAGGACTTTCAATTTGTCTTGTTGCGCAATTCCCATGCCCAAAAATAATACTGTCCTTAATGATGAAGAATAATTGCACAGTGC
Organism: Macrobrachium rosenbergii; assembly: GCA_039081455.1. NCBI lineage: Eukaryota > Metazoa > Arthropoda > Malacostraca > Decapoda > Palaemonidae > Macrobrachium > Macrobrachium rosenbergii. The sequence goes on from JANJGK010000026.1 coordinate 158,604, forward strand.
AAGCTTTAGTTCAAGACAATAAAGTACATCGATTAGGGGGCTTCAAGATTCTTGTAGAAGTCCATGATACTAATACACTTGAAAAGATACTGGATAACTTAACTAGACCAGATATCGATAAAAGGAGTTAAAAAACTTGCAACAGCATTAGTGTTATTCAGTTCGTGATTCCATTTTTATCCATTCTTTTAGATGGACCATCATTCAAACACTACTGTACTGAACTTTGTTTGTGAACAACTGCATTTAATGACTCTTAAAAAGATGGATTATTCATCTGAGTTAGCGATATTTTCCTCTATCTTATATAACTGTTCTCCCCAGGGATATAGGCTCTTGAGAGATAAGAAACTGTTATATTACCAAGCTACTCCACTATAAAAAGAGTGTTTGCCTCAAAAAAAAAAAAATCAGCTCGGCCACGGAACAAGATGATACAAATTTCTTGATGTACATAAAAAATAAATATAAATCATCATTACCCAGTGACAAAGCAGTGATCCTGATGGTTGCTGCCATTCATCTTAAACCATATTTTGATTATAAGGGGTCAATATTGCTGGCTCAGCCTTTGACAGTAGCGAAGCTGCAACAAGGGTATTTGTTTTTATGTTAAATAGCGTACGATCTAAATTCTAGGACGTTGTGCATATTAATCCTAGTAAGTGTATGAAAGCCGAAACTTTTAATATATTGAAAAAAGACGAGCCCCTTACTGGTCGAATAATTCTCCTATCACTACTATATGTCTATGGGTATTCATCTCTCCCCTACTGCCTGGTGTTTTGCCGTAAGGGCTTAAAAGTTAGTCATCTAGCGGCGTTATTCATAAATATATACACATACGTACATACATACACACACACACACGCGCACACACACACACACACACACACACACACACACACACACACACACACACACACACATATATATATATATATATATATATATATATATATATATATATATATATATATATATATATATATATATATATATATATATATGTAAATGTAAATATACATATATATATATATGTGTATATCCATATATATATATATATATATATATATATATATATATATATATATATATATATATATATATATATATATATATATATATATATATATATATATCACATTACCACAGGTGAAAAATAGGAGACGGGGTGTAGGTTCTGACCGGTTTCAACTTTATTTCCAAGCCATGGAAATAAAGTCGAAACCAGTCAGGACCTATACCCCGCCTCTTATTTTCCACCTTTGTTAATGTGTGATAAATGAATCACGTACAAATGTGATAATATATATATATATATATATATATATATATATATATATATATATATATATATATATATATATATATGTGTGTGTGTGTGTGTGTATATAAACATACAGTATATGTATATATAAATATATATGTACATATGAATAAATATAAATATAGATATTATATATACATATGTGTGTATACATATATATATGTATATATATACATATATATACATACATACATACATACATATATATATATATATATATATATATATATATATATATATATATATATATATATATATATATATATATATATATATATATATATATATATATATATATATATATATATATATATATCCAAACAGCGGTGGCCACAACCAGATATACAACAGTGGGGAGGCGGACATAAAGACTTGTTAAAAAGGGTCAATTTATTCCCGACGTTTCGTAATAGCTTCATTGCATTTTCGAGGGCTGTACAAAATAAATAACATAAATTACAAAAAGGCTATCATATAAATTAAAATAAAAAAAAATAGAATTGCACAATGGATTACAATTTTTAAAGAATAATAAAAATAGAAGGGACAATTAAAAAGGACAACATAAAAAACAAAACAATCTCTCTAAAAATATATATATATATATATATATATAGAATATAAAGAAATAATAAAAAGTAAGCAGATCTGGACCAACCTATTCAGTGGCAATGTTAAAACTGAACTGAAAACGAAACGTCGGGAATAAACTGACCCTTTTTAAAACAAGTCTTTATGTCTGCCTCCCCACTGATGTATATATGTATATATATATATATATATATATATATATATATATATATATATATATATATATATATATATGCATGTGTATGTGTGAGTGTCTATGTGTAATGGTAGTAACATCATGAGTTAAATAATTTCCAGAGAGCAAAAAGATTAGTAAAATGCTGATTTTATTTCATGTGAAACATGAAGTTTGCCAATTTCACGGTATCAGCTCTGCTGATCAATAGGCCCCTTTGCCTTATTGCTTCCTATATTCCCGCACTGTTATAATTGTGTATAATAAACCATAAAGTGGAATAAAGAGCAATTGGCATTATCAGAGGGAAGGCATATATATATATATATATATATATATATATATATATATATATATATATATATATATATATATATATATATATATATATATATATATATATATATATATATATATATATATATATATATATAATATATATATATATATATATATATATATATATATATATATATATATATATATATATATATATATATATATATATATATATACATATATATATTATAATATGTGTTATGATATGTGTGAATTCTATAAAAATAATATGTTTTCTGTATTTTTTTTATATATTTTCTTTTATATTTCTCACGTGTTGTGAAATATAAAGAGGTGATTTTGTAGTATGTGTATTTTTGTGCAATGCTTATATATTTTCTCTTGTGTTTGTCATGTATTGACTGTAATAGCTTTGAAAATAGTGTTTGTGGGAGATGCTAAGTACCAGATCTTACAAGGGTTGGTTGGTTGTGTGATAAGCTAAAATACATTTTCCTGTAGGCCTGTGTGTACAGAGCTGAATGTTTACTCAGGTGGGTGACCACAGGAAATGCTGTATGCGAGAGAGACCCTAAAAACCAATTAAGTTATCAGTTAAAGGGAGAAGAGATGAAAGGCCTGATAATATTTGTTGACCAGGGAGAGGATGTCACTGGGAGAGCCTCTGTGTTCATACAAGTGTTCAAACAGGAAACTGTCAATCATTCAGATAAGAGGCAGGCCTATGTAGCCCTTTGAGCCAGAGAATAAATTATCTGTTTATTCCTGCTGGAAAGAAATTCTGTTTATTCATATTGTAGAGGAAGAAACTCAGTATATTCCTGTTTCTTCTAGGATGACCACTTTCTAAAAAGGCCTAACTGGCAACCCAGGTTTAACCTCATAGAAGACTTTGGGAGAACAAAGTTAGTTCAGACAGAGACCTGGTAAAGATAGGGTGCTCTCTCTCTCTCTCTCTCTCTCTCTCTCTCTCTCTCTCTCTCTCTCTCTCTCTCTCTCTCTCTCTCTTCATGTAGAAGAGTGTAAGGTTGTGGTCACTGTTAATATTTAATGCTCCCTTGGTAGAATCTGATATAAGAGACAGTTAACAGTAACAGGCCTTAGATAAAAGTGTTATTGCTGCAGCAAAAAGGAAAAAGGAGTTGTGTAATGGTGTGCAGAATCTTGTATAAGGTAAAGTGGTTTTTACTTAATTTTTTACCATGGCAAAAAGGTAGATATAATCTTTTAAAAAGGTAGATATAATCTTTAAACAGAATTTCCCTTAGTAAAATTATTGTTGATAAACTTTTTGTGTATTTTTGTATGTTCTTGTTTTTACATTTCATTTGTGTGTTCTTGTATTTACAGTTTCATAGTGTTACCCAAATTTTTTTGTTGGTGGTTTAACAATGATTTAGTTTGCACTTTATATGTGTTGATACTTTAACTTTGCATACTTGTTGTGATTTTCATTTGTTAAGATTTCTTTTTCAAATTTGGAGTAAATCTTAATAGTTTGAATTTTGCTTAGTTAACATAATTTCTTGATAAATTAAAGTTTTGTGAATTAATCTTGTTTAAGAATTAATTAAATCTTATTTTGCTTTCAAGTAATAGTAAATTTTTTTTCAGATTGTGAATTCTAATTATAACTTTTGAAGTTAGAAATAAATTTTTGTACTTAAAGTTTTAAAAGCACAGCGTTTCAGTTTTGACCACCAGTGAATAGGGTTATTTGTGTATGCACAAGGTAAGTGATAAACATGTTCTGTTCTCCTTTACAATTTTTCTGAAGTGAATTAAGACCAGGGAAATAATTATAGTTGTTTGATGGAGTGATGCCCTTTCCCTGTAGTATATTTCTTGCTTAATAGTTACTACCTCACTCATAACTTGATAAACTTAGATTGATTTTTCAAGTGATAAGCAAGTTTTAAGGGATCACTGTTACCTTTAGAGTGTTCAGTCATAATATTATTGTTATGAGGGTTCAGGTATCTGGCTGAAGTGAGGTAAAGTTTTTGGATTTAATAGTTGTGCAATAACCGGGTACTTGATCACTTCGTGACAATATATTTATGGTTTATACTGGTGGTGTTAGGGAAATATTTTGATAGGAGAGTGACCACATAGTTATTTTGAATTGTATTGTAAAATATTTAGTTGAGTAAATTAGAGAGAATGGCTCTGTTTGAAGTTCAGGAGTTTTTGGGCGCTCCATCCATCAGAAAGTTATCTGAATCTAACCCAACTAAGGCACAGTGGATTGCTTTAGGAGTCGCTTGTAGTGGTAATGTGACTAGTGGTATGATTGAGGCAAAAATCAAATGAATTGCAATTCAGGCACTGATAGACTCTGGTAAAGCAGATAGAGAGTTAAATGAGGCA
>JANJGK010000026.1:163469-200969 GCA_039081455.1 Macrobrachium rosenbergii
AATGAAGCAGGCAATACGTAATTCCATTCGATAGATCGATAGATGAAGAAAGATAGAGTGATGGTGAAAACGTAATTGTACCCATGCAGTAAAAAAGAATATTAGTGTAGCGGTTTTCTCTTCTAATATTTTACTCTAGAAGAGAAGAATGTGATGAAGATGTGTGTGGTAATTCTCTCCTTTACATGCATAAAAAACATATCTTGATGACAAATTTTGACTAGTGTGTTTTCGATGTAATTCCCTTACATTGACAATGGGACAAAAAAGACAACTTTATAATGGTTCGATAAGACTGCAAACGCAACATATCTACAGTTTAATACATGACCGCACTTTCTTTTTCCGTGCTACAAAAACCTCTTTTCTAATGGACTTATTGGCAAAAATAAAACTGTAAACTATAATCCTGGAATCACAGAGATTTCACTGATAAACATTCAGGAAGGAACACGAAAAACAGGTTTTTAAAGATTCATGCAATATAATTCCAAATTTTCTATACAAAAGTCAGTAAATGATTATACGAGTGTTGCAAACCATTTTGAGTCATAAAATATTATCTGTATATGTAAAATATTATTAGAGTAATAGTATTATAAATTCATTTGTGTTTACTCAAAAGAAATAAATTCTGTTGTAATTTTGTTTGTATGAAAAGTAATTCGCAGTTAAGGAGAATAGTTGCCCAATTATATTCGAAATTTTGGAGACATTTAAACAACTTACATATTTAAAATGTTTGAGCGTTGAAGTGCCTTGCCGATTTTGTTTCTTGTAATCTTCGGGGTTTATTATTACCCCTCTTATAAACGCCTCTTAATCACTTCCGAAGTGCGGCATTTGAAATTGACTTAAATATATTCACAACCATGAGAAGTTTCGTATTATTCCTCTCACTCCAAAATTCACGAGATTTGGAAAGCATATTATGCATGATGCTGAAGTTCTTGTGACAATGTTGTGTTTCTTTCTTCTGCGTGGCTTTTAAGAATGATGTTTGCCACTCTATTTTGAAACTGTATACACAATTATTCTGTATATTCTTGGTTCTTTCTTGAAATTCAGTTTCAAGACTTCAAGCTGTTAAGGATTTGTTTGATCTCATTTTTGACGTACTTAGCACATTCTTCATCGACATTGCACATTCAACTCAATTGATTAAGAGAGAAGCTAATTTTATGTATTAGAAACAAATAAATAGGAGAATATTAATTAAAATTAGTTGGTGCATGTTTTGTTTGGTTTTATCACGTTGAATTAATACGGTTGAATAAAGAAATTAATAAATTAAATAAACAAATAAATAAATAAAAATAATTAAGAATTAAAAACGAGCAGAACATAGCACCAGTTAGCTCCGTAATTTCCTTCAGTTGAAAGTGAAATTAAATACACATCGAGACGACCCTTTCACATTTAAAAGTCGATGGGAAAATGTGTTTCCAGGTTGCTTCAAGGAAATAAAATGAAAGCCGACCTTAGGATCACAGGGAAACAAGGAGCTGAGGCACGTAACGGTAGTAATTACTGAATAAGAGAAAATGACAGATTTAAAGCACAAGTAATATCTTGAAGCAAAATCTATAGCTACCATTGCATGGTGAATCGAATTCCATACTCAAGCAGATGTAATGTTTACAAGCCTGAATCTGAGAGGAAAAATAATTGTGAATTCGAGAATTTTTCAAGAACGATAATGTCCGACAAGGGTTGGCGAGGAGGAGGAATTGTCTGGTAGGGTATGTTAGTTTCATCAGTTGCCTTTCATCTTGTTGTTGGCTTTGTTTGTGTGTGTGTGTGAGTGTTTTTTTTTTTTCTTTTTTCTGGACATGACAGGTTCTTGATCGGTATGGTGATCTTTCCCCTGAGGAAGAACACACACGCCCTTTGTAATGATTTTCTCACTGGGAAGTTGTTTGTTTAGTTACGCTTCACTTTAGGCTTAAGCATTTTACCGAAAGTTATAATCATGGTTTACCATGGAAATTAGATTCTGTTGGTACAAACACCGCGGAAAAAATTAAGACTTTGGTTTAAATAGTTACAATGTAATTCCATTTTGCAGAAGTGTTTATCTGATAGAGAACCTTTCACTAATTTGCCATTCCTCACAATTCTGAAAGTTTTGAGGAAGATTTTTTCCCGAATTACCTTATTCTTATGTTGAGGATATCATTGTGCATCACACTGAAAGGTCATATTTGACTCAAACTGGTTAGGTGTAATGGCGGACTTTCCCATCCAATGTTTTAATGGAGTAGATTATTAATCGCCTACAAAATAGTATAGTTAAGCTCACCAGTGAAGAGTTCATTGTTCTTAGTCTTCTTTGTGTAGTCGTGCTGTAGACTATTCATGGAAAATAAAATCTTCATATACATTCAGTATTTTAGTCTATTCTTGACAAGAAACTAACCACTCCATACTCCTGTTTCTTGTAATATATAATTTATGGCCTAAGGTATATGTTGGGTGATAAATTTATTACATGTACCTCTAAAATTGATTTCCTGTACCTGTAAGGACTCAGTGTTGTTGAGGTCACAGCAGTGGCTTAGGATCCTCTACGCACTTGTTAACATTTATCTAAGATCCCCTAAGTCCCTTTTATTAGCAGTATGAGATGGAAGTTTTTTGGAAATGTCATATCATACAACACCCTGGGAATTTAGAAAATTGTCATCTGATTCATGTGCCTACATTAGGAACACAAAATATGCTTGGTGTAAGGGTCATTCTAAGTAAATTCATGATTAACAACAAAGTGGGACATATGTAAACAATTGCAAATAAAAGCAACCAATGAACAACAGATTATTGCAGTGGATTCACTTTGCATGATTCAATATATATGAATTAACATTTCAGTGAAACCCGAATGTTACAGTGAAAGCTTAATGTTACAGTAACAACAGTATTGTTTTAAGGCTGCGAGACAAAATATAAAACGAATTACCAAGCTATAACAAAATACTTTGGGGGTTAACCAGGCATTGCCTCATTTTATTTATCTTTTTCATTATTTCTAACCCCGTTTATGCATTATTTCTAATCCCCTTTTATCCATTTTATTCATATTCTCCAGTTGTCTATTAACTTATACTTCACGATCTTTTTCCTCATTAGTTGATTATTTTCACACAAACGCATACACGAGTTCATAGACATAGTCCATTCCCAGAGATGCTAAGTCCTAAACCTCATTTGCCAACTCCTAAAACTCATTACTGTAAGTTAATGTCTCAGCACTCATACATGATTAGCCCTTTATTTTACTGATTGTGCAAGCAGGCTAATCTGTTGCCCCACATGGTCGTGAATTACTACTGATGTGGGAAAGATGCCAATTCCCTGACCCAAGCCTCTGTCATGCCTTGGCCTAACTGTATTGCTCTTCTAATGAGACTGATTGACAGCTCGCCGATTGCTGTTTATTCAAATCATTGTTGATTTTCTCCATTCACGTTGCGGAGCTGCAACATTATTATCAAGAAAGGAATATAGCTAAAATCATCAGCAGTCTACAACTCATGTCAGTACTAGTCACCCTACTGATTACCTTGGTGTTGCGGTGATTAAGGATGAATTCACTTCTCTCACTCCCTAACCCTTTTCTGTATACATTCTTTAAACAGTAAAGTTATACTTTGTTAATGGAAGGAGTCATTCTTACCATTGTTTAAAATTATATTTCTTTGTGTCGTGAAGGTAAAACTATTAAAAATTCATCCAACATGAAATACAGGAAAACAATAAAATTATTTCAATCCAGTCGTTGAAAATCAGCGCTAAGTTGCGGGTGAGTGCAGAATATTTTACACAATGAAGGTTGGCCCACCTTTGGCGTTACATTTGATAGTGCTAAATCCTTATTCCATTTTGATATATACAGCACCTTGGCCTTTTTGGTGGAGGGGGAAGGTGGGTGGGGTAGTAAAAGAAAGCAGTCAAATCCTTATATCCTTGTTGAATCGAATTTACGGAATTGATTATCCAGCTCTGCAGCGGCAGTATTGCACACTGGTAGTTGTCAAACAACTAAAGCTTTGTAACTGAGTTTTTGATACATTTGTTTCATCTCCTTTGTATAGTGTCCTGTATTAAAGCACTTGCTAAACTGTCAAGAAATTCACATGGCTGTGAGCAATCCAAGAATGCAAAGTCTATTCATAGTGTATAGACAAGAATGTTCGGATTTAAGGACAATAAATATTCAATATCTGCAGTTGCAGATTCCGTTTGCGATGATACATTGCAGAGCATATTTCTACATATATTCGAAATTAGGCCATTATGCAATAGTTCGTCTGTTATTTAGATTGTCATTAACTGCAATACACAATAATATAATGCTATTTGGTTACTTATGTATTATCTTATGATATCGCGGAACACCACAGTAATCTTAGGGAATATGCCGAAATGATTTTTCACCAAAAATTTATTGAAGCATCATTCAATACCACGTCAAGTGCAAGATCTTGATATCGGATAACTTGTGTTTGAGAGCCATTAAACTGTATTCTAAAGCCTGAATGGATGACGCTTAACCTTTGGATAAATATTGCTTTCATAAATTTCTTCACTGCAAGTGTAAGCTTTACACCACCTGGGGCGGTCATATTTCCACAGCTATGCATGAATCCATCTTTGATGGGAGGTTCCTTGCTTTCTATGGTATTCTGGTTTCAGTTGGTGATACATTATGGGTATTTCTGTGCCTTGGGTAAATATGGGTGTGGGTGTATGTGTGTAAAATGTTCGTACGCGTCTGTGAACGAGTAGATAATAAAAAAACAATAATATAGTCTAACTTATTTTGCAATATTTAATTTATTTCCAGATTCGCAGTTCATAAAATAAGCAAAAATATTTTATTCGCTCGTTATAGCTAACAACAAATTACAAAACAAAAGCTCTCGCTTTGTAATGATTCCTTAACCTGATAAACAAATCGTTGCCGTTGTCGCCCAATTAATATAAATACGTAGTTACATCAATTATACTCATTAATTTACTGCAACGTAATGCATTGCACACGGACACATACACACACGTATATATATGTATATGTATGTGTATATATACATATATATATGTATATGTATATGTGTGTATATATATATATATTATATATATATATATATATATATATATATATATATATATATATATATATATATATATATATATATATATATATATATATATGTATAATTTGTGCGTATTTGTGTTTATATCTTTGTTTGTCGCACGAGCTGGTTATTGTGAGCGAAGGGCATGTGCGCCATTGTGTATGGTCTGTGGATTGGGGGTTTTAGGGGGGATTTGGGTTACTTAATGCAGATTTCAATTCCCTTTAGAGAGATTTATGTTGCTTGTTTGATTGTTGAAGCTAGATTTCATTATTTTATTTTTCTTCTACGAAGAAAATACTGTCACGTTGCGGAAGGTAATTGGAAACTCCTCGGATGATGTTTTAATAACAATTTTGATAATGCCCCCGTCTTAAATGAACTGGCCACATATGGTACATTATCCAGAAATACCTGCTGATGTTACAGTTTTACAAAGGAGACGAGCATGCTCAAGAATGATCGAATTCTTCAATTACCTTGGTATGTTTAGCTCTTCTATCTTTTTTTGTTATGATTTTCCAAAAAAAGCAACGAAGTTATAAAATTATATCTAGACATACTTCTACATTACTGGTAGACATTCTGCTGCCTCCTTTCGATGATAATGTCTCCTTGTTCAGTTCGTTATTCTAAGGAAATTTTGTTTAAAATTTCTGGATCCTAAATATAGGTGAATAAAGCCTTTCGACTTATTGGTCTATCAGCTGGATTACTAGGTTCATTTATGAGTGATATACTTTTGCTTTGCTCGAAAGCTCATGAATTACGAGTGCATGGTTTCGATTTGTTCAGGTCACACGAGTCGCAGGGGACTTCACTGAAGGGACTAAACTCCGAAATAATCCAGTATTTACTATGCTTTTGATTTCGAATGAACATGTTGCAACCGTTCAAATGTACGCATTTTTCTTACTGTCAATGAAGTTAAACAACAGTCATTAATTTGCTTCAGAGATGCTACCCCAAAAATCAACAGAGCTATAATTCTGGAAAAAATATTTGCATCACATGTTACTTTATAATTTCTGATAATCACTTTTATATTGTCATGCGACCTGCATCGAGCCTGCATTACGACTCTCTAGAGTCCATCGTGGATCTCCTTTATTCAACCAGTTTCTTCTTCTTTGATTTGTCTCCCGAATATTATTTCTTTATCTTCTTCTGGTTTTCGTTGTCTACTTCTTTCTCCAGATATTTGTAGTCTATCTATAAATTGAGAAAACGTTTCGTGGAAAATATGTCGGTTTTCCCTTTTTGCGCGGATAGGAAGTCTCTTTTTGAAAATGAAACGGGTACGGCCTATAATACAAATATGCAGTTCTGTTGTTTGTTGTACTAAAAATGGCGTAGACCATTGTAATCGAAAAGGAACTTACTCCAAGAAGGGAACAAATGGTTTCCTCTTGGTAGTTACCATGTTACTCTACCAAATTTCACCATGTTACTGTACCAAATTTCACATGAAAATCATTTTCTCAAATTCCATGAATTTATGGAAGGATACGCTAAAGTTATGTAGTTGTGAAATGTGTGGACAAGTGATATGATCACAGATCGTAATAGATTTCTTCGGTGCTAAATTGAATGAGTATCATTTTTAATCTGAACCGGTTATTAGTTTTTGGTTGCTAGGGGTTTGGTACTGAATTTTTTTTTCAGGGTTCATCATTTAACTTCATACTGGTTAACACAAAGGCATAAGAACGAGATATGAAATGAGTTTCATGTCATTTAGAGGATTTTGTTATGAAAGCTATGTTCTTGTAAGAAGGGAAAGTAGCTTGTTGGAACTGAAATTTGTTATAAATTTGCTCTAGATTTTTAGATAGTGATAGGATAAGAGGAGCTGAAGGTGCAATTGTAAGTTTATGCGAGAATACAAAAAAAAGAAAACTTGTTTTATACAATCTGAATTAGTTGATGATTACTGAAGATAAATAGACGTCAGTGGTTAGTAAAGACAAAATTTCAATAGCTGATGAAAATTTGGAATGTCTCAGTAGAAGGAATGTGGAAGAGAATTGTAACGAAAGTTGAGATAGTGATTAACCCAGAAGTGGACAAATTAAACTTAAGAACTAGAGGTACTGTCAATGTGGGTCATAGTGTGGGTAGGACAAGTAAGGCAGCACATCTACGTAGAAATGACCATGTTAGGGATAAAACTGCTTGAAGACAGGGATGTTGGGTGTGTCAGATTTCTAATAAAGGATATTAGTGAGACTGCTAAATATGCTTAGAAAATTATAAGAGAAAGCTTTTGAACTATTTTTTGGAGTGTGCTGTGGCGTGAGCTAATAAGTAAAATACAGGGAAACACGTTTTTGTTGTTTAGAGGAGGCCACAACAACAATTTCAAGTAAGTGTTCATACAGTTTGGATGACGTGAAAACTGGCTATAGGCCTGCACAATGCTGCAACTGTACAGTACAGTAGATGGGAGAGAGTACCGGAAGGAAAAAGACCTGGTAAGCAAGAAAATTAATGCGAGAAATTTTCTTAGGATTTTTTTAGGATAATGTTAAATTATAGAATAGAGAGACAAAGAGTATTGGACGACAGTACTCCATATTGTGTAGCGGGCACCTTAATTCTCTCTTTTTTATCATATTAACCTATCTTAATGTAGTCCATCTCAGTTATAACACAAATAACTTAATCCGTAATACCCCCGCCCACCACCACTAAGACCTTACCTAGGGGGCCGCTCGCCTGCTGGAATCCCAGTTATGTTTGTCCTACTGCTATACTTCAAATGGTTCAGTGTCAAGAATTCGAATTGGAGATCTGAAATCACTGTATTCCAAAGTCTTTTTTGGCTAACCAAAACAATTATGTTTTAGAGTTATTAATCAGAACTGTTTTTAAAACAAGAATAAAACATGGAAAAGAAAAAGCAAAATTTTCGAAGCATATGTCCATTTATGTACTCCTGTATGATGTTTGTCATTTGGTAACGTAGCATCACTTTTTCTATCGGGTGGGCAGCAAATAAAACGCGCAAAATAATTGATAGGTCAGTTAATCTTAGCTGGAATGATTCACATGAAGCATTGGCGCGCCATCTTGACACAAACTGAACACTGCAGTCCACAGGCACATTACCGCTCCTCTTCAGCGTAATATGGATGAGGTCGTCTCAGGAATTTTGAGACTATACTGCACCCCTGACAACTGCCCAGGAAGTTTTAATATTCCCGGGCGTCATCGGATATCAGGAGGCGAGAGTTGACTGCGTCTTGGCCACCAAATAATTATAGACCACAGGCATTATAGATCATCTGGAATGGCTGTTGGGCTAAGGGGCTTATAAGGATTCCATTGCTCCAGCTGTTGTTAATGAAGGAAGCTTCGTGTATCCGATAACAGTTCATCTCAGCTGTGGTATATTCTAGCATTCGATTTATAATTTTGTTCCAGTTCGGAGACGATGTCTGTAATTATGTTAACAAATGATGCACTAGAGCTTTATCTTTTAATTGTTTGGTGTTGGCTATTCAGGTAGTTTACCAAATAGCTTAAATCTTACAAAATGAAGAGAGTGATGAATTCTATTATTTTAATCTGATGGAAAGGTGAAAAAATTTGAACCGTAAATAACCATTGTAACTAATATATTTTGATTAAGAAATGGCATCATAAAATAGGTGGTAAATTAATATGGCAGCGTATATCATGTAGTATACTACAGGCAATAAATTCGTGGTACAAGGAAGAAAGTAGATAAATTTGAAATTTTCAACTATAGTTATATTTATCATACAGATACTCTCATGGAGAACTTCTGCTCGTCCATTTTTAGAAAAGCGTGAGGAGTAATACCTAGAGAGCAATTTAATCCATTGTGTGCACAACATGGCTCTCATTAATTTAGTAATGCCTCCATGGTTTCTAACAAGTAATTTACTTACATCGTACTTCAATTCCAATAACTCACCTATTATGTGAAATACCATGCCGTGATATGTTGTTCGTATTTTGCTACACACAATGAACATTTGTTGGTTTTAAAACACAGAAATTTACGTGTGACTGACTTTTTTTAATGGACAAGCATAAATTCTGAACCAGGTTATCTAGACTCTCGTTATTTCATTGGGTTATTGACTCATCCAATCTTAGTCATACGACTTAATAATGAATCCAACTGATGAGGATAAGACCCTTCACTGAGGCATTGCTGAAGTAGAATGGAGTCTTCCAGAATATGAAGTATCTCATCTTTGCCTATATTACGGATTTTTGATCATTTTATATTTTTTATTAAAAAAAAGTTGACCAGTTATAACGAGAATATGTCCAAAGTAATTCTTTGTCAGGTCACATATTTGGGGATTGCAGGGCCACGGAGTTTAAACAAGAGGAAGTTAGGTTTTTGCGAATTATTCTGATTAGAGTTCTCGGTATTGAGTAACATTTCTCGAAGCTGTAATTCTAGAGAGTCTAGAAAGATAATATTTGATTCGAAAACAATAAATTCGTGACTTAGTAAACTTAAAAAAACACGCAATTAATAGACACAAGAAATTTATCTTTCGGTATAATTTATTCCAGAGGTAAAAGGAATTTGGTATTAATAGGTATTTGTGCCTCGATATTTGAGGATACATAATGTCGGGTGTGAATTCATAACAAAACTATCATAAAGTGCCCACATGTTACAATACTAACATTGACCTATCACGGCGGTGATGGGTTGATTACAACTCAAGCTACAAAACTTAAATTCGGCAGGGATATGGACAGCAAAGTCGAACTCAACTTATATATCTTTCGATAGATTTGTGGATGTTCATTGTCAGTTTTGTATCGAATCCATAATGCATAGGCCGGGGCCGGGCCAGATGAACTTACCATGTATAATTTCCTTTGTGTGTAAGGCATTCCTAGGGTCAAGTGAATTTGCTATTGATGGGCTTGTGTGGTGTCTTACCTGATAGTATATGAAATTCCTGTGTGTATTCGTGGTAAAACTATTCCAGACACACACACACACACATTTATACCACAACCATGTGTACCTTCCTATTAGGTATGTCTCCAGGTTTTACACATCCAGTCCCCAGCAGATCGTTTTGGGATAAGGTTGCTAGCGTCATGCATTTTCCTGGCTTGCTGGTGCGACGGACCACAATCGACAAACATTGTACTTCTAATTCACCTGTTTCTCTCTTAGAACTCAAAGCATATATAATATATATATATATATATATATATATATATATATATATATATATATATATATATAATATGTATATATATATATATATATATATATATATATATATATATATATATATATACATATATATATATATATATATATATATATATATATATATATATATATATAAATATATATATATATATATATATATATATATATATATATATATATATATATATATATATATATATATATATATATAAATATATATATATTATAAGGTGTTGTATTATATATAACCATTTTATAAGTGTTTATATCTCTGTGAAAATTTTGATGTTTTGCTTGCAGATTCGTCATTCATTGTGAAGATGTGATTTTAAAATGTCTTTTTCTTACAATGCTTTGGTATGTTTTTCCCATTTGTTTGATATATATTAATTGTATAATGGGAGTTATGAACTCGAATTCTTAACAGGCCCTGTTGTGGAGAGAGAGGGTAAGATCTTATCGCTTCCTTATTTACATAGGTGCCCAGTAACTCGCACTTAGAGGAAGGAGCCCTCTTATATTATCGTGATAAGTTGACAGTTATCGGTGAGTTGCCTATTATACATTCATTAAGTGTGTCTAACCCCTATTTATTAGCTGTGTCTGTGCTTGTTCTGTTTTGTAAACTGGGTAATAGAATGAGGAACAGTAAGAGAACTGAGGATGACATGCTGTCAGCCAACCAATTTTGGGTCTAAAAGCGCTTCCTTCTGTTTGTTCAGCTGTGTGAGTGTCCCAGGAAATGTCTATCATAGATAAGAGATCAGGCGCTCGAAACTCCAGCCGTGTATGTATTCTATACATACACATGTATACTTGTATGTATAAATGTATGTATACTTTATGTATCATGTATTCTGGGAGAGCTTGTTGGAGTTATAAGTGCAGTGCTGATCCAGAGTCAGTCAATCAGGAACAGAGCCTGCTGGAAATAGGTCCTCTCTCTCTCTCTCTCTCTCTCTCTCTCTCTCTCTCTCTCTCTCTCTCTCTCAATAATCCCATTCATATATATATAAGGGTTACTGTTGGTTTACTGTTTGTAAAAGTTCTGTTAAAACTCACCCCAGGAGTGTGTTGATTTTGTAGAAGGTGATCAGGAATATTGTTTTGTGCAAGCATTGTGGAAGTTGTGTAATGGTTAATAATTACAAAAGGTAATGTGGTGATTACTGAGTTTTGTTATGTTAAGAGTCAAGTGATGATCTAGGTGAAAGAGAATTATTATTTTGATAAGAGATGAACATCTCTTATTGTGAGTTCTAATGTGTCTTGCTGCTAATTATATATATTTGAATAAGTCTTAGTGACTTGGCAGTGTTGTCTATGAGAAAGTCTTGGAAAGATGTGAGCTTAACTTTTTCTTTTTTTAAAGTGAAGTAAACTTGTGAAAGATTGATATAATCTTTAAGCATATTTTTGGTGGTTGGTGTATTTCCATTTTTGCATATTTCATTCTTATATGTCTGTGTTAACATATTACTATAATTTTATAATTACTGTTTCAAAGTTTTGTGCTGGTGATTTCTTAACATTTTGTTAGTGCCTACCCGTTATTGAGATTATAGAGAATGTTTATGTGGATTCCAGTCAGTAATATTGTGGTGAATGTTTGTGTTAATTAATCAGGTATATGCTTGGCACTTGAGTGATAGTTAGTGGTTTGAATCTTACATAACCAAATTGCTTCCTTAATAGATTAAAGTTTTGTGAATTAAACTTGATTAAAAAATAGTTAAATCTTACACTGTTGTCAATTAATAGTAAATCTTTTGAGATTGTGAACTCTGCATATAACTTTTGAACTTAGAAATAAACCTGTTTGTTTAAAGTTTTTTAAAACACAGTGTTTCATTTTCACCACCAGTAATTAGAGACATTAATGAATGTGTACAAGGTAAGTAATGTATCTGTTTGTTCACCCGAGACTTATCTAGGTAAAATAGAACCAGAGAGACAGCTAGTGTTTGTTGAAGTGATACCCATTTTCCACTAGTCTGGATATAACTTATGAATTGTTGCCTTACCCATAACTTAATAAAGTTACATTGATTTTCTCAAGTGATAAGTAAGTTTTATGGGATCATTGTACCTTTAGAGATTCAGTTAAACTCTTTGTTATGAGGTTTCAAGTATCTGGTTGATGTGAGGTAACTTTTTGGTATTATTATTTGTGTAATAACCAGGTGCTTGATCACTTCGTGACAGTATATATATATAAAGTGTGTGTATTGGGCCGATTATATAAAAAGTAATATACCTGTTCCAAGACACCATCAGGAAATTCTGTAGTTCGCAAACATTACGAAAGTTCTCGTCTTTAACCACACCCTACTCTCTCTCTCTCTCTCTCTCTCTCTCTCTCTCTCTCTCTCTCTCTCTCTCTCTCTCTCTTGTCTGCACATTTCACCCAGAAATATATCTGTGAACCAAGAGTTTCCAAGAGAAGTTAAATCTGTCAGTCAGCGCATCTCAGTGCCTTTCTATTCGGACCCGTGTCCCTGTGCTCATTATATCCGCGACGTTCCTCGTGTTCCCGAGGGACTGGTTATAGCCAGGTGCCTTTCACTGCGAGGAACCCAGTGTGCCGATTACATTCATTTTACATCCTTCCCATTTCACATGACTTCTCCTGGATTCCTCTGGGTACATTTTACACGGGGTCAAGATTCGTTCTTTATCTCTCCATTAACCAATTGGTTCTTAGCCACGTAAAATAAGTCTAATCCTTCGGGCCAGCCCTAGGAGAGCTGTTAATCAGCTCAGTGGTCTGGTAAAACTAAGGTATACTTTTTTTTTAAGGGCGAGAATGACGTGTGTTTGTTCTAGTGTTTCCTAAATTCGAATACTGGCTGCCGCGGAAGGATAATTTCTTCATTTCAATACCTGCATCTTCTTTCATTGTTTGCAGCAGAAAATCTTGCGAATAATGTCAGGAAAACGAGATAATAGTTTGTCGTCTTTTATTATAATTTTGTTACCGTATTGCGAATTGGTCTGTTCCAGGTCAAGAACAACATATCAAAGTCTGTAGGGTATGAAGGAACGCCTGCGGTTTTTACGTGAATGTCGGGATGAACAAGTGATACCAAGATCGATGATAACCAATTCCTTGTTGAAATTAGAGGACCAACCGTTAGGTGAAATACAACGGGCTATATTGGCAAAACATAACATCAAGATATTAGAAACCAAAAAGAATTTTGAATAAATCTCGAGAAAAAGAAGACATTTTGAAGTCTCAGTACCACCAGACTGGAGAGATTCTCTACGTGAATACTGTTTTGTGAAGATGAGAAGTCAAGTGTATCGGAAACTTGAACGTAAACACGACAATGAAATGAAACTGCTGGTTGAAAGAAGCTCTTGGACCAGCAACGCCAATCATGAATGTGTCGTCAGTTTATTAACAGACATCCGGATAGAAATGTAACTAATACCTTAGGCTGCGGTCTAAATTTTGCTTTATCAACTGGTGGAAGGAACAGTGTGGAAATTACCAAAGGACTGTGCAATTTGGAAAAATATAGTGGTTGAACTAGTGAAGAAGTGAACATAGTAAAGGGAGTGATTAATGAAAGTATGAAAAAATCAGACACCACAAACGTCCCCAAAAGATTTATGGTTGCCATCAATGAACTGAAAAAAAATAAAAATATACACATGACAAAATCAGACAAATCAGGCGCTCTTGCAATTTTAAACAAAAGTGAATATATAGGAAAAAATGGATAGTCTTTTGGGTAATGATAAGAAATATAAAGATTTAAATAAGAACCCATTAAACAGTGTGAATAGTGGTTTCAATAGGAAAGTGAAAAACCTGTTAAAAGGTAACGAAAGCCTTACAAAGAAGTTGTGTGCGACCTCTCCATCGCTACCGTACTGTATGTGTATGGCACAATAAAAACACAAACAAACTTTCCTGCCCGGCCAATTATCAGCTCAGTTGGTTCCGCATCTCACAATGTAGCGAAGTGCCTAGTGGATATCCTCAACCCATTGGCAGGTACTATCTCAAATGCCAATATCAAGAATACTGTGGACCTGATAAATAAACTAAATGGTACAGATTAATAGTGAATTCAGGCTTGTGAGTTTTGATGTAGTATCACTATTCACAAAGGTGCCAATCGAAGATCTGCTGGAGTTTTTATCGGAATTATTAGAGAACACACAGCTGGATATCCCATTTTCTAAAAGTACTTTAAGTGAACTGATTAAATTGTGTGAAAGAATGTAAATTTGAATTCAATGATAAGTTTTACTCACAAAATTTTGGTATGGCAATGGGAAACCCTCTATCCCCAGTGTTAAGTAACTTATACTCGTATATGGTATTTTTTGAAAAGAAAATATTAGACAACATAATTCCACGCAATGCAACATAGTTTAGGTATGTTGACGACATAATTTGTGAACGGCCAGGGAACGAAAATGTAGATAACTTTTTTGCCAAGTTAAATCATTTAGTACCAGTAATTAAATTCACTATGACAATGAAAAATGATGGTTGCTTACCCTTTTTGGATGTCCTCATACGAAGAAATAGTAATGGGTTTAAATATACTGTGTATAGAAAACCTACTAATATTTCTTACTATGTGTATTTCTGTTCTGGACAAAGCAATAAGGTTAAGAAATAAGTGTTTTCATCTATGTTTTTAAGAGCACTACGTGTATGTAACCATGAATATATTGATGAGGAAATAGATAACATTAGATTACAGGCAAGAAACTGAAATATCCTGACAGTGTATTAAACAGTGTATTAGAAGCGGCAAAAAAGACCATGTATCAAAACCAAAAAGAACCTTACAGCAGAAAAAATTTGCTTGTACTGCCTTATAATAATAATATGAAAGATATCCCCCATTTTCTTAAGAATTTTGGTGTTAATGTCGCATTTAAGAACAACAAAACTGTGAAACATGTACTTATCAAGAACTCTCCCGACAATACTAAAGGGTGTGTATATAAAATTCCATGTAAGTCTTGTGACAACTTTTATATTGGCCAAACGGGTAAAGCACTGGATTGAGAACTGAACAGCCTAAAAAATGTGTGAGATATGTACAGGAGGAGAACAGTGGTATTTTTGTACATGTTAGTGAGAACAATCATGCTAGCAATTCGGAAGGGGCAAAAAGGATTGTATATTCTAATAACGCACTGGAAAGGAATATCATTGAATCTAGCTTTATAAAAGAGTGTTACAGCCATAATATGATTATCAGTCAAGGGATGTATAAACTTGATCCTTTAATATCAAAAGAAATTTGTAAATTGTTTAAATTTTAAGATGTATGGAAATAAGATTATATTTGTAAACACAGTACTAAGGCAGCAGTGCTAATGGGTTTTCCAACCCCGCCTCCCTTACACCTGTCAGGTGTGGATCTGTAGTCTCCTGTGGTCGGTACGTTTATCAGTATTGTCCCTTGAGAGTGTATTATGATTTTTAGCCAAATAAGTTTTGAAAGCTACTCCTACCTTGACAGGATTGTGTGGTGATTACTTACAAATAAATAAATAAATGATATGTGTATATATATATATATATATATATTATATAGATATATATTCTCTCTCTCTCTCTCTCTCTCTCTCTCTCTCTCTCTCTCTCTCTCTCTCTCTCTATATATATATATATATATATATATATATACATATATATATATATATATATATATATATATATATACATATATATATATATATATATATATATATGTATGTATGTATGTATATATATACATATATACATATATATATGTATATATATATATATATATATATATATATATATATATATATATATTATATATATATATTATATATATATATATATATATATATATATATATATATATATATATATATATATATATATATATATATATATATATATATAGACCCGGGTTCTATATACATACATATATATATATATATATATATATATATATATATATATATATATATATATATATATATATATATATTTATATGTAGAACCCGGGGCTTCCGAGTGAGAGGCCAGGCCCTTAGCATTTCGGAGTTGGAACCAAGGTATTTTGGCACCTCAGGTTTTACGCGGACAGACAACTAAGGCCTAACACAGCAAATTTTGCCCTGTTCGATAGCACAGAGGTATCTCAGCCTCCCTCCACTAGACCCAGTTGGGGAAGGGGATTCTTAAAATAATACCTTCTGTCAGGTTTCAGATTGTTTTAGGGGACTGAGAAATTTTAAGGGAGTTGGCAGGCAGCATATATATATATATATATATATATATATATATATATATATATATATATATATATATATATTATATATATATATATATATATATATATATTTATATATATATATATATATATTGTTACGTGTGAGGGTCTTGGTTGATCATGTATTATTCAATTTACGTAAGTTTTACGGCCCTGCAAACCAAGATTACACGTAACCTGTCACTTGAAGCCAAAAGTTAACCTCAAAGACAGACGTTAATTAGCCAAAGGTCGCCAGTTAAGGGTTATTAACCTTAACAAAGAATATTTGAGATGAATTTGATTTTAAACGCAACGGTTCTTCCAAACATTCGGACGCGAGGCATACAAAAGCATCGAGATTTAACCTGATTTTGCTTACCCTAAATCCTAGGTATTTTACTGGAATAATGGGGTTGAAGCTAACAATAAAATAATTTGACTTAATCTAGACTTCGTGAACACATATACCGTAAGTGGTGGCTGAAGGGGGAACAAAGGAAATTTGAAATACAGAAAAAGGATAAAAGAATGGGCGAAGTTTTGAACAAAAAGCGACTTTACCTTAGGACGAACGTTGTGCGCATCAACGACCGACGTGGAGTTCTTGCAATTGTTTCTTCACTTCACTAATAGAATAATAGACAAAGAAAGGGGGAAGAGGTCCAACTGGACGTGTTATCTCTCCGAAAGCTTGGTTCTCTCTGAAGTTCTCGGACCGGCCTAGGTCAACAACAATCACCCCAGGTGTCCACGTTCTTGTATTCAAAACATTCGCCATGAGACAGGTAGGAAGGAAAAGGGGACCTTAGGACCACCTATTCTTAAGGCTGATAGGGAAATTTTCCTATAGGGTAAAAGGCCTAACTTACCTATCCCGTTCTCCAACGGACGTTAAGGTTTGAACTAAGACGCACCTATATAGACAATGTCTTTTCCCGGTCTCAGTCAGGCTGATATTTTTACAATCAAAAGTTACGAGGGCGAACAGCAGTAATATTTGTAAAAGCTCCCCCCCTTAAGAGGGCCTTCACTCCCTTTTCGGGCGTGAAGGTCTATACTAAGCAAGCTGTTCGCCTCTCGTAGGTTACTCTCCTTCCCCTGAGCAGATTAGTCCTGGTTAGCCTACCTAGCTACAGAACTACCTAACCCTAGATAGGATATGAGCTATAATCACTACTTAACCTAATTCTAATAGTACTAGAAGGTGCTCACGGTTATTATAGGCTACCTCCTACAATCATGATGTGTTTTAGACCTAGCCTAGTGGTACGTTCTATGATATTCCCTAGCCTAACCTATCCTAACCCGACCGTAGCACCAACGTAAGAGTTAATATTCTAACTAAATTACAACATGGTTTATGTTTAATACAATTAAAATTTACTAGTTAATTCATGAGGGTTGCCTCATATGATAAATGGGTGCCTCACTGAGGTCTTAGGCCATGCGTGTCACGAGCATCGTGGCTCGTTTCACAATAGTTAAGATTACTGAAATTAGTTAGGCTACTTACATGATTACTGCGGCTCGGTGGTAAGTGGAAGGAACAAGGTTACTAAATTGATGTACCGTACTTTAAGGTGGCCTAGGCTAGGTACAAATAAAAGGAAGAGATCACACTGGCTACCTTCTCTGGGCAAGGGGCCAGGATCACTCTTAGATGTTAGGGCACTGTGCCGAGAGGGTACTAGTGCCAGGATGAGCGTATAGCTCGGCAACTACTGGGCTCTCTTCCGCCCCTTCTTCTTCTTCTTCGGTTTCCTCCAAGGCCTATCAGTAGCTGGCCTAGCAGGTGATGAGAGCACCGACTCCGGGGACAGGCCAGAAGGGCTAGCGGGCGCGAAGTCAGGGGCAACTGCAAAAGCTGCGGGAGGACTCCCTACTCCGGCTGCTGCGACAACCGGAGCGAGAGCGATCTCGACTTCTGCGTCCGAGGATGCCAGTTCCTGGTCTTCCAAGGAAGGGGTACCATTTCGATCCTCCAGGGGTTCATCCCCTGGAATCAAATTTTGTGAAGAAGAAGCTTCGGGTGCTGGAGGCTCTCCAGTCGCGATGATCAACTGCATGGGGAACCCTAAATCTCCCGGAGGAGGATTCGCCTCATGATTTAGACCCGGCATAGGGGCCTTTTCCATTGGTAGCTCAACGTCCGGGACGGACGGAGTCTGGCACTGCTCAGTGCTCGCAAGTGGCACTGGCAGCAGTTGAGGGTCAGGCATGCCTGATGAGGGGTCCGGAGGTGCACTACCTCGCGGACGACTTGTGGTTGGCTGCGGCAGAGATTCCTGCCCCAGCGGGAGATCGTAGCCTCTCCTAGAGTTTTGTTCGGGGGCGTCCGCTGGGCGTTGTTTGCTTGGGCAGCCCTCCCAATTTGTGGAGTGGTCTGCCCGCTTGCACGTCCTGCAGCGGTACTGCTCCTCCTGAATCTCTCTTCGCGGAGGGGGAGGACCTCTTGGTGGGCCAGCCCTTCGCGATTGGAGAGGGCTAGGCCTGAAATAGGTTGGGTGGCGCCCCTTCCGCGGACCACTTTGGTGGGCGGAAGGTGGAGGTTTGTCATTTTTGAGAGTTTTAGATGGGGCCTCCGTGGAGGAGGTAACGTGGCTGCGGAGTGGCGTTGGTGACGGGCTTCCGCAGAGAAGATCCCGACCCAACAAGAAGGCCACTCCGGGCCGAATTCCACCTACCACGCCGAGGCGGTGGGGTATCGTGCCCCAAGGTGTCATTACCTGGAGTTGGACCGTAGGAACGGTAATGGTGTGGCCCTCTATCCACTTCATTTCCCACCGCGTTTCTTCGTCAACCACAGCACCGGCTGGCACTTGGGCCCTGGCGATCAGGCTAATATCTGCCGCAGTGTCTACTGTGACCGGAAGGGTCATGGGCAGGCTAGTGCTCTGAAGAGGGGCCACCGAGATGTACTGGGTTTCCAGTCTCTCGGGGTAAAGGATCCGGTGCGGACCAGCAGCAGAAAATGAAGTGCTGATTAGGTTGACAAATTTGGTGGTGGGGACATGATGTGGACAGGCCGGAGATCCAGCATTGTAGTGGCTAGCAGCCCCACAGGATCTGCACGGGCCTTTTGGATGGGCTCGGTGGCCTGCAGTAACTGTTGGAGGAGAGGGCTGAGCGGGTGAATCGGGAGCGGAGTTCTGGCTGGTAGGGTTAGGCTGCTTATTAGTGCCGAGTTTGTATCGGCACTCAGCTTCAGCATGGCCCCCCTTCTTGCAATAGTTGCACAGGGTCTTGCTAGGCAGTCCATTCTTCGGGCGAGTGGAGTTCGAGAGGTAGGCCGGAGGGATGATTCGCTTCTGAGAGGTGCTATGCGACTGATTGAAGGTTTCCCACGAATCAGCCATGCGACAAGCTTCCATAAGTGTGGAGGGCTGTTTATCGTTAAGATATACTGCAAGGGGCCCTGGCACACATTGGAAAAGGTCTTCTAGCATGGTCCGATTGAAGAGATCCTCAAACGTCGTGCAGGCCAAGGAGTCGAACCAGCGCGTACCGGACTGGGTTTTGTGACATGCCCATTCCGTCCAAGACCAGCCGACTTCCTTGGCAAGACCTCGGAACCGTTGTCTCCATTTTTCTGGGGTTATATCGTAGGCCTTTGTAATGACTCTACGAACTTCCGCCATGTTGCCTCTCTGGCTCTTCTCCAGTGAGCGAAGCGCTGCCTTGGCTTTTCCCTCCATATGCTTGGCTAGTATTAAGGCTCTCTCCGTCTCCGTGGTGCTGTAGTTATCGAAAAGAGCCTCGATCTCCTCCAGCCATGCTTCTGGCTCGTCCTCAGTCCACTTGGGGACTAGGGAATTGATGCTCGAAATTGGAGCGTTTGATGCAGCAGGTGTAGGACTGGAGGCTTGATGGCTAGCCATAGCTTCGGCATTCTCCATTTTCGCTCTCTCAAGCTCGAGCTCCTTCTCCTTTAGGGCTAACTCAGTTTCCTTGCAGGCTAACTCATGCTGTCTCCTTCTTTCTTCTCTTTCCTCTTCATATTGCCTTTGCTCGGCTTCATACTTCCTCTGCTCGGCTTCATACTTCCTCTGCTCGAGTCTTTCTTCCTTCTCCCGCTTGGCCAAGTCGTCCACTTGCTCCTTAACCCAGGTGGTAAGTTCCGAGCCGGTGAGACCTGCCGCCGTCCCCAGCCCCAGGAAAGTTTTATAATGCTCTGCTGCCATGGTTCTGGTGGGGAAGGGCGTCTAACCGGGTCGACTGGGCGTACTTGGGCAGCGAGGAAGTGTCTCTTCAATAATGACGTGGCACCCTTTCAAAAGGTGGCACTGTAGTTTGGGTGTGCCGTGTACAGGTCACACTGGTGGCACTCAGTATCCCTAGGCACTGGTGCAGGTTAGGTTCCAGAAGAACTTTCTCTTCTGTGTTCCCTTTTGTTTTGTTTTATTTATTTTTCTGGATTCTTGCTTGGTGGCACTTATGGTGCCAATGTGTTCCTAGGGACCCTCTACTGGAGTCCAACTAGGCTATATGGGAGGAAAGGCACTCTACACCCCCTGCAGAGTGCAACAATCGAATGAGAGAGAAAGGGAAGGTAAAAGAGAGAGAGAGAGAGAGAGAGAAGTAAGCTATTCAAGTGATGAGTGCTGCAAATTATTGGCACTGTGGAATAAAGTGAATTTGGGTTTTTTTTTTTTTTTTTTTTTTCTTAAAGATCCTCGTGAGTGGCTGGTCCCAGTACTGGCCCCTTCTTTTTTTTCAGAGTGTGAAAACTACTGTTGGCTTTTTGGTCTGGATAGCAGGCCTCACTCGTGACCGACAGTTTATCACTGTATTGTAATTACTCTTAACTTGTCCTCATCTATTGTGGGACAGAGGTGTTTTCTTTTAATTGGTTTAAGTATTCGAATTAATTAGCCTAGTGTCGGCCGTTCTTTCTTTGAAGAGGGTCACGTACACTTAGGTTAGGAATGCTTACTTGAATGACGAGAGAGAGAGAGAGAGAGAGAGAGAGAGAGAGAGAGAGAGAGAGAGAGAGAGAGAGAGAGAGAGAGAGAGAGAGTTTCAATCAGCGAATTTCTTGCTGCTTGAGAACATGTAAACAAAGATTTTATACATGCACAATGGCATGGATCTTAATAAAAATGATATAGATGCGTCGTCTTGGCTTCCTTAGGGATTACTTTATTATCTTAATTTTCCCGGGAGCCGACGTCACAAAAGTTTATCGTAAAAATTTTAAATTTTCTTTATATGATTTTTATAGTAGGTATTCGTATAGGAACTTGTGGTATTACTCCTAACTAAGGCCTATCTTTCCCTGCCTAAATTATCTTTTGTTTTTTGTTTTTTTTTTTCTACCGAAGTCTGTCTAACTTCTACTACGCCGAGAGAGTAGTTCCAAAAGGGCTGGGAGCAGAGTGGTCACAACAGAGAATGACAATAACAAGGTCTTAAGATGGCGGAAAATCCCGTTAGGCCTAAGTTTCAAAGACAACCTCGGCTGGCGAAGGAAACCCCAAAATGGCCGTTCTCTCACAAACAGTTCGAACAATTTCAAAACAACCGCGCGGCGGGTATTTTCTTTTTAGCACAAATTCAAACAACGAACGAAACAAATGCAGGTATCCAGATTTTACTTTAAATATACCAATCATGCATAGTGTTTTACGTTAAGGATGGAAAACGAAATTACCAAACAACTTTGTGTCTTTTGTTATCGTTCTCTGGCGGTGAAACATCCTCGGCAAACAATGGAATAGATTTGCGTGATTTGGAACGGACCAAATTTACTTTACTGAAAATGTATTTTATGATACAATTACTACTTCCGTTCGTTCGCCACTTCACTGACACGGTTTTTTTGAATGATTCCCGCTATATGCAAACAATAACGATCGGAATTGCCGACGCGATTTCTAAATTACTTTGTGTACATGAAACAGGCTCCGCTTTTCGGCCTTTGAATTCGTTACTTGAACAACTTCTCTCACGGTCCGAACACGGTAAAATGCCCTTGTCTTAACCGTTACAAATTATGACTCTCTGCTCTCGACGCACCCTTTCCTACGCTAATTCTCGCTACACTTGTTATTATAACTATCCTCTTTACTGCTTATTATTATGCCTCGTTCCTTGTTTGGAAGAATGAAATGGAATTCAATATCTAACTTTTATTTTTTTTTTTTTTTTGGAATTAATGTAATTTTAATTTCCTTTTCTCCAGATTCTTTCTCTAAAATGTACTTTAGATTCTACGCAAGGTCGCCAATGTTACGTGTGAGGGTCTTGGTTGATCATGTATTATTCAATTTACGTAAGTTTTACGGCCCTGCAAACCAAGATTACACGTAACCTGTCACTTGAAGCCAAAAGTTAACCTCAAAGACAGACGTTAATTAGCCAAAGGTCGCCAGTTAAGGGTTATTAACCTTAACAAAGAATATTTGAGATGAATTTGATTTTAAACGCAACGGTTCTTCCAAACATTCGGACGCGAGGCATACAAAAGCATCGAGATTTAACCTGATTTTGCTTACCCTAAATCCTAGGTATTTTACTGGAATAATGGGGTTGAAGCTAACAATAAAATAATTTGACTTAATCTAGACTTCGTGAACACATATACCGTAAGTGGTGGCTGAAGGGGGAACAAAGGAAATTTGAAATACAGAAAAAGGATAAAAGAATGGGCGAAGTTTTGAACAAAAAGCGACTTTACCTTAGGACGAACGTTGTGCGCATCAACGACCGACGTGGAGTTCTTGCAATTGTTTCTTCACTTCACTAATAGAATAATAGACAAAGAAAGGGGGAAGAGGTCCAACTGGACGTGTTATCTCTCCGAAAGCTTGGTTCTCTCTGAAGTTCTCGGACCGGCCTAGGTCAACAACAATCACCCCAGGTGTCCACGTTCTTGTATTCAAAACATTCGCCATGAGACAGGTAGGAAGGAAAAGGGGACCTTAGGACCACCTATTCTTAAGGCTGATAGGGAAATTTTCCTATAGGGTAAAAGGCCTAACTTACCTATCCCGTTCTCCAACGGACGTTAAGGTTTGAACTAAGACGCACCTATATAGACAATGTCTTTTCCCGGTCTCAGTCAGGCTGATATTTTTACAATCAAAAGTTACGAGGGCGAACAGCAGTAATATTTGTAAAAATATATATATATATATATATATATATATATATATATATATATATATATATTATACATATATATATACAGAGAAAGAGAGAGAGAAATATATCTATACATTATATATTATTTATTTGTTTATTTATATGTTTATTTATTTTTTTATTTGTAAGCAATCACCACACAATCCGTGTGGAACAGAAATAAATTTCTGACTTACATCGGGATCGAACCCAGGGCATTCAACTATATATATATATATATATATATATATATATATATATATATATATATATATATAGTTACAAACGTCTTTTCCATTTATTGTGATTTTTCCCTCTTGATTTTCACTTATAAGTTAAGGTAAATTATTTTATTTCCCAATATGAATTAATGTACATTTCAAAACGAGCTCTAGTTGTTTGATGTTTTCACACCAAGCTTTCCCATATTTTCCCAGGCCTGTTTAAGTCAGTGTAGGTGCCTAATAAGAAACTAAGTGCAGGCCCCTATCGTGACTCATAACTGATCTCACCTGACCCTAGTAAACACCCCTAAGGTGACATTTTTAGCAGCCGCTTGCAAGTAGCATGACTCATTTGAGAGTTCCTTCTATTATTACCATTGTTCTCAATTCCCAAGTCACATGTGTCCCTTCGCATTTTCCTGAGTTTCACCTCCTTTCCAACTATTTGCGCTGCCATCAAGGGTCACCTTTTTGACCTGACCCACACCTGCAGCTCCACCTACTAACACCTGCATCCTTGCCTGCAAATCCCTGGACTCTCCCATCTAATTGTCACTCCATTGAACATTTATCTGGCCGCCATACACTGACCTTTTAAAGTATTTTTCCGGATTAACGACATGCCCTACGAGGAGGACAATGGATGACCCATTAAGGAGTTTTCTTTTGTGTAACATAATTCTTGACACTGCCACTAAGATCCATTGATAGCTCCTGTATGTACAGTATTTTATCTTCTGACTGAACTAGTGAATTATTCTATTTAGTGGACACCTTGTTTACCTCCAACCCTTTCATTTATGGGTAATTTTGAGTATTTTTCACTTTTAACTTTTCTGTTCACCGAAGTGCAGCCACCCTCAGGTTTGGTTATCAGAAATCCTAGTTAGAGCCTCCTTTCCAAACACACGGCAGCACGAACGTGATAGTATATATATAAATTTTATATATATATATATGTATATATATATATATATATATATATATATATATATATATATATATATATATATATATATATATATATATATATATGTATATATATTGTGTGTGTCTTTGTGTATATATGAGTTTGTGTACGTGTATGTAGGGTAGTAATTTCACAATATGTACAGATTGCTATAATTTCGATGTAAAAACTCTACCTATTTAACTTTGTCTAATGTGATTTTCCTTGTTATTTGATATAAAAGTCAATGGCATGCATTGTGCAGTCTTTTTCATTCCTTTCAAACTGTGCTTTTGACCATAAGGACAGAATATACGATGGAATAAAGCAGTCTTTCAGCTTGCTATGCCATACAATTCATTTTTGTCAGAGCTTAAAGCTTTATTCTTATTCTGTTGTTGCCTAAACGATCATTTTCACGGGCTTTTCTCTGCGTCAGATGTGAAGCAGTGCTATTGTGTTCTGTTAACGGTGTGGCATTTCGGGTACGAGAGGGATATAAAGAGAGAGAGAGAGAGAGAGAGAGAGAGAGAGAGAGAGAGAGAGAGAGAGAGAGAGAGAGAGAGAGAGAAATATATTCACATGCAAGTTGACGCTGTGACTGCCCACAGAAAAGATTTTAACCCCTTCATATTTTTCGTTCTAGAGTTTTATTTGCCTTTCTCTAATGTGACCTATAGGAACATGACCCAAATATATAGAGAAGTAAATGTTCAGTCCCCATTAAGGAAATCCAGATTATTGTTGCGTTTTACTGTTGGTTTGCCCGAGTCCGAAGGTACCTTACCCAACTTAATTAAGGCGGCTGACGAAGGACCCGTGTTGGCATAACCAGCCACCAACCTGTGCCCTTCTTGTGAAATATTCAGATATATATTCAGTGTTATGACTCCATATTTTATTTCATAGTCAGGACCCTTTTGCTTCCAAAAGGAAAAGTTCATAAGAATCACGAACAATAGAAACAGGAGGAGAATTCCGAATTTGGTAATAGAAGAAAAGAATCTGTTCTGGAATCTTGAAAACCTTTAGTGTCATCGATTCTCATTTATTTTTCTGAAAGAAAAGGTAGTGGGGGAGTTGAAACTGGCTTATGTTGGTATCAATGTAATTATCAAAGGGAGGCTCACGTCTGGATGGCTGATAGCTCGTTGTCAAAACTTTGGCTATTTACTCTTTAAACAGAATCCGAAGTTGGAATAGCGTGACAGTCTATGAGGTTAAGTGCTAGAACTGTATTTCTCCTGATCACGGTCGAATCTTGTCTTTGAGGAATAGTTTTTATTATACCTAGCCAAGAGCTGTGGCATAGAGATTTTATGCTTCAGCTACAAGTGAAATCAGTTTGAATAAAAGAATCACATTGTGATGCACTTCAGGAACGTAGATGGTAAGCTTCTTTCAAATCTACATTTTGTGTAGAAATCAGCTCCTCCTCTGTTTAAATCTAGAGGATCTGTCAGTCACTGACCAAAGGAAAAGGCAACATTTAGGCTGATGTGTTTGACAGTAAGCAGAGCAATGACAAACTCATTTAACTTCATAGCCATTTTCCTGAACGTAATGTGACTAGTCTAGCTTTTTGGGTCTGTGAAATTTGAGATCTTTTACTCAACCTTGATGCTTTTGGACATGTAGACTCAAATGGTATTTTTCCATCATATGATGGATCTGGATTTTAGTGTTTATTTTAAGGGGGTTCTAAACCGAAAAACTTCGAAAAAAACGTATTTTCAAAAACCCAACATGTCCAGTCTTTAAACATTCAAAAATCACGAGGAAGTATGGAAAATCTATTTGGGCGCCTATAATAGCGTGTAGAGGCGTTTAAAGGGACAGCTTCGTACCCTTTTAAAGAGGGGGGCGTGGCGCTTTCGAACCAGTGCGGCGCGGTAATAGAGATTATATTCGTTTATTTTACATCTGCTGGTTACGCCATTATGTCTTAAAATTCTGGAGGTTACTGGCAACTCTACCAAGTTCGGTAAGCTGTAGCGAGTAACTGTGTGAGTCAGTTACTCTGTAGCAAATCGCTTGCATTACAGAAAAGATGTACGTCATTTTGCTCCTGCAGGCATCCGCTATCTAGCGTGAATTACGGTTTTTTTTGGAGGCTGTTTTTCCTGTTACTTTTCTCTTTGACATCATAGCAATCATGCCAAAGGCCATTGGTAATGAAAGGAAAAGCACTCGGAGTGAGGCATTTGAAGAAACATGAAAATTACAGTGGTTCCAGATGCCACCTCATTGTAAATAGGAGCCCCTAATTAGTTGTTAATATTTATCTAAATTGTTGATTAGCTGCCCACAGTATCACTATATATTGATGAGTTTTATGCCTGGAAATTACAAAATTCAAGACAGAAATAATTAAGCTATAGGTGTTTCCAGTCTTTAAACGTCCGTAGCAAAAAACTGTTTCTCATTCAAATATAAAAAATCAGTTTTTCACCATATTTACATGAAACTGCTCATGCTTATTCATATTAGAAGTACATTTTTACAGACATTTCGTTTGTTTTGGTAAATTAAAAATTGACCGTGTTATTTGGAATCGAATGCAGAAAATCCGTAAATTCCGTTACGTCGCTCTGGGCAGCCATCTTGTAAATGGGAGCCCCTAATTAGTTGTTAATATTTATCTAAATTGTTGATTACCTGCCCACAGTATCACTATATATTGATGAGTTTTATGCCTGGAAATTACAAAATTCAATCCAGAAATAAATATGTTACAGGCGTTTCCAAACTTTAAACGTCCGCAGCAAAAAACTATTTTTTTATTCAAATATTCATAAAAAATAAATTTTTCACCATATTTACATGAAACTGCTTATGCTTATTCATATTAGTAGTACATTTATACAGACATTTCGGTTTTTTTGGTAAATTAAAAATTTACATGGTTATTTGGAATCAAATGCAGAAAATCCGTAATTTCCGTGACGTCACTCTGGGCAGCCATCTTGTAAATGGGAGCCTCTAATTAGTTGTTAACATTTAAATAAATTGCTGATTAGCTGCCCACAGTATCACTATATAGTGATGAGTTTTATGCCTGGAAATTACAAAATTCGAGACTGAAATAAGTGTGTTACAGGTGTTTCCAAACTTTAAACGTCCGTAGCAAAAAGCTAATTTTTTAAAATTCAAATATTCATAAAAAATCAAATTTTCACCATATTTACATGAAACTGCTCATGTTTATTCATATTAGTAGTAAATTTATACAGACATTTCATTTTTCTGGTAATTTAAAAATTGACCGTGTTATTTGGAATCAAATGCAGAAAATCCGTAATTTCCGTTACGTCACTCTGGGCGGCCATCTTGTGAACACTATATCTCATGATACTTGAGGAAATACCAAAAAACCAAAATTGTTATGAAATTTTATTATGTTTAAGAATATCCATGCCAAATTTCGAGTCTCTAGCACAAACAATAAAACCACCACGATATTTTTAGATTAACTGTTCTATTTTTAGCGTATGAAGTCACAGCGTCGTGATTTCACGGTATCATGCCTACACAATGTCCGAAATCATATTTAACATGTTCCACGAAAGTTTCGAGTCAAAATATCAAATACTTTTTTTTAGAGAATTTCTTTCAACTCTGGGTTGCACGCCCCTTTTAACCATAATAATCATAAAGCCCTTAAGCAGATGTGAGTTGGTGGACCATTTTTTAGGATTATTATTGAATTTTCTGTCAAAGCAACCTTGCCAGACAATTTCATGGCGGCTCAGCTTGTTTCATCAGAATCGCTGCGCAGCATTGGTAATAGTAAAGCAGGAATTGCTGATGTGTAAGAAAACTAACGTTCGGATACCGTTTGCTCTCACGAATCTGTCGAATCACTTGAAAAGGGTGAAATGCAGATGTATTCATAGGAATATCAACCATTTGTTTCCAGTATCTGCGAGGAGGCCAACATTTCGGAAGTTTGCATAAAGCACTGGTGTTACTAGCGTAACTTAACTAACTTACCGCACAGGAAGCACTGATATCGGGCCCTGGTACATAGCTGGGACTTGATTCTCGAACCCTGTCAACAGTGGCAGTGCAATGCTACCACTGCCCCTCCTCAGTCACCGATCGAGCAGTCAGCTCATCTTCGGTCTTGGACATGTCATGTTAATTATATATATATATATATATATATATATATATATATATATATATATATATATATATATATATATATATATATATATATATATACTGCGGCAGGGACTTGCTCAAGTGAGGAAATACTATTGGAATTGTTATGGTCCTTAGTTTCTGTTTGTGTTTCCTTTTGCCGATGTGTAAGGGACTGCAGGAGCATAGTATATAGTGATTTTGATTTTACACCGTGAGCAGTTCGTAATTATTGAAAATCAGGCAGTATAAGATCGCGTTAGAAATTTTACTACGATGCCCATAAATAATAATAATGCGATGTTAAACCACCTGTGTTCAGAATCGCGAAAGGACATATTCGCCTCAGTTAGGGGGTGAATGTTACGTGTCATGAGTTTAATAAACAGGCTGTGTACGATACACTTAAGATTAATTTCCATTAATCCCATTTCTCTTAGTCCTCAATACTCAAGATTTCCATAATCTAGGCATATTCCAAACAGTGAATAATTTTTCAATCCGTCACAAAGATGGAAGGAATGAGTCCCCAGTCCCCCTAGATCTGACGTTCCCCAAATGTTTCTATCAAGTGGATTAATTTCTTGTCAGTAAATAACAAAATTGGTGTGACAGATGCGAGCAGTATCACATTAGTGAAAATGACAAGAAGTCAAGATTTTATTAATAACTGAGAACAAATTGATCTTGATATTAAAGTGGACTGTAAGTTCATAAACTTTATGTATGGAGAATATTGTATCATGAAGAGTGAACACAGCCATCTGTCTGTCTATCTATCTATCTATCTACCTGTGTATATATATATATATATATATATATATATATATATATATATATATATATATATATATATATATATATATATATATAAATTTCTGACGTATATGCATACGTACATACATACATACATCATGCATACATACATCATGCATACATACATACATACATACATACATACATATATACATACACAGCCTATCTATCCATCCCTATGTACGTATAGACAGATCAAGATTTGCCGCTAATGGAACATGAAACTGCTTAGTCTGTGGCGTTTGATCTTTTAGTGACAGTGTAATTTACAGCGGTATGCCCATAAAAAATTGCTTTTTTTTGCTTTTTCCACTATTTATCAATACACGTCATGTTCTTATTTAACGTTTCAGTTTATTTACCTAAAAAGAAATAACAAAAAATGAAAGTTAGAGCGAATTCTCGCCAAAATGTCTGTGGTATTTTATGGCTGGTTAAAAGCTTTGAAAGGTGTTTGAGAACTATAAGTTATGTTTCCATTCCATATATCAATACAACATGCACAAAGAACAATATGAAGAATAATTTCTCGTTGTTATTTTACATTTGTTCCTTCTTGTTCCCTGAAAAGAAGGAAATCACTTCACAAACGTAATTAGTTATACACACGCGCACGTATACCTTAGTTTTACCAGACCACTGAGCTGATTAACAGCTCTCCTAGGGCTGGCCCGAAGGATTAGACTTATTTTACGTGGCTAAGAACCAATTGGTTACTTAGCAACGGGACCTACAGCTTATTGTGGAATCCGAACCACATTATAGCGAGAAATGAATTTCTGTCACCAGAAATAAATTCCTCCGATTCTTCATTAGCCGGCCGGAGACTCGAACTCGGGCCTAGCGAGTGCCAGCCCACAACTCCACCGACTCTCCCAACGAGGAACTAGAACCTGTTGAAAGTTCAGTAGTGGTATAACTTCCAAAATTTGTCTGAAGTCAAAAAGATTAGCGCTTACAGTGATTACATAAATATTTTTGTATGTTTGCAAATAAATAAATATATGTAGCTGTAGATTATATGGTTTCTGTAGCCAAGTGAAAAAATTCAAAAGTTTAAATAGCGGATCACTATTTTATATAATTTTGACTACTACTTCATGGTTTATAATGACGCCCATGATATTTATTACTATGTCTAAAATAACTCCATAATAATAATGATAAACTTGGTACCAAGGGTGAGGGCATATTATGTTATCAAGTAATGTACTAACGAATTAGGATCACTGACATCCCCTTTTGTCCGGCACCGGCCACTGACAAATTTCCAGTGTTCATGAAAGGATATGCTACGTAAATATAACCCTCGACTCCATTGGCAACATAATTTGAGGGACATAAATCACGTGAGTCCATTAGGATATCTTGGTGAATTGAGGGTTAATTATAGTTACAATGACAGTTACCATAAGGAGAAATTCAATAGGATGCAAATTGTATGTCATTAGTGGATATGTCCCACCAAATAACATGGCAATGTTAAGTCATTTTTCCAGGTATACTTAGAGTATACCATGTTTTATATTTCTTTGCATTTTTTCGATCTGAAGAAATGATTACCCTTAGACTATCTGTATTACACCACAGAAATTAACAAATGAATAAAAATTGCATCTTGGATCGTAGAAATTTGTTGAATGGCTTAGTATTATCATTTACATTCGCCAGGGTATTCTTTGTTCATAGTCCACTTATGATTTGTAAAACCTTGCTATTAAGTAAGTAATTAAACTAGTAAAAACATTATTGGCCTGTATATCTGAATAATGAAATTTCATCAAGTATGGCACATAAATTCTGATCATGACCCAAACATAAAAGAGATGCTGATGGGAGCTGAGGGTGTGCGTTACTACTGTATAGTGAGTGACTGCATTATGATGAAAAGGGATTATTGGAAGGGCTGTAGTGTCTGTTTCGTTGGATTTATGGTTATGATGAAAGGGACTGTAATCCCACATTGCTAGATTGACATTTTTTCACAGAAGTATATGTCAGTCTAGATTTATGAACAATCCATATTATTACATGCAAAAGAAAGTAGTAATTGTATTGTAGGCAGATGCTTTCCACGCTTTTGAGATGAAGGAGAGGAACTCATAAGTATTCTGTCCTACGACTCCTTGCACCTCATCATATGCTGTGAAGCTCAGTTTAGTAGTATGTAACAAAATTTTATTTCCTCAGAAAACAGTCATTCATATAGACACACATGTAATTCAACGAAGGTTTCTCTTAGAAGTTGACGATATGCTAAACGAGTAGCTCGCACTAATTCAGTCGACATATGAACCTAAATTGAAGTTTTATTGAAATATAGCGTATGATACCTGTCTTTGGAAACAAATTTTACAAAGCAAGTCTTGATCATAATCCACTTGTTTGAACACTGAACTCCAACGTTTCGAGCGTTTTTTGGAGGGAGCTCAATGTGAGTACTGAGATATCAAAGGGAGTATCAAGTCTTTGGAATGCACTCACACACACACACATGTTTATTAATTACAGAAGTATACATACCCGAGCAATCGCATCTGCAAAGGTTAAGTAAAGCGTCCAGTAATTCCGTGAGTGTGTGCACAGCAAATTAGTTTATGCATTATGTACTCGATCACATATGTTATGCTCAAAGTCCGCCTCAACCATGCACGTACCTCTGCATTATGGAAGCCTTCAGTCCTTGTCCCGGAACCGAAGTTGGTCTTTTTTAAGCGATGTTTACCACAACTTTTTCCTGTACCCGACTACGGTGTATGTATCATTAATAACCTACATGCAGCTTTGGAATAAAGTCTAGACATTGCAGAAAAAATAAAATCTAGACATTGCAGAAATATAATTAATGTGAATTTATAATGGTCAGTTCTCTTGATAATGGAGCACAACATGTTTAAGAGATAATGGAATTGGGAGAGGCCAACGTCTTGCTGATGGTGGATAATAATAGTAATATTAACAATTATAGATTGGATAAGATGGAAATATAACGTAAACACTGGGAAATTTATGGACGCAGTTGTTTTGAATGTCCGCGTAACTGTAATACACAATAAAACTGATCTTGTCCTGTTGGCATTGCACAACAATTATTCAGCTTTAATCTACGTCCGAGCACGTTGTTAATCTCATTGTAATGTCTAGACTCCAACGAAAATCGTTCTTGTGTGTGTGTGAAAAGTTTAGATTTTGACCATCAAATGTCTGAAGAAGGAAATGTTGGTAAAATATACGGTACAAAATAAATGTTGCTACTGAATACATAGTATCATTAGAAAACACACAAAGTCGAAAAGAGAAATTACTTTTCCCAAAGAGGTTATGTTTTTGTTAAGATTGTTTGTATGGCATGAATAGTTAGCTAAAGATGGGACTCGTACCTGACAATTAATTATTAGATTTGGGGAAGATAGGAATGTATCCTTTGGGGAGACGTTAATGCCCTGATGGAAGTTTGAAAGTTTGTGTCCTGCGAACGCTTTGGATGTGAATGATTTTGCGTTTGGTCTCAGTAGTGTTGAAGAAAATAAACGCCCCTTAAGGCAAAAATTTTATCGAATCATCTTTAATGTAAGTGAACTGAAAAGATTCTTACACTGCCTTCACCTCCATTACCTTGCAATCAGTGGATAATGCTCATGGTAATCTTCATTATATCTATCGAAATACACAAGTAAAAAATGCAAAAATGCGCCGAAGTTTCTTCGGCGCAATCGAGTTTTCTGTACAGCGTATAATGCTGTATGAAACACACAGCCACAGCCCATGAAACTCTCAGCCGTTGCCCATGCAACTTTCAGGCACAGCCCGGTGGTAGCCTGTGATGTTGGCACCGATAGCGGTGCCAGATGCACGATCATGTTTAAGTTTAACCTTAGATAAAATAAAAAATAATGAGGCTAGCGGGCTGCAATTTGGTGTTTGATGATTGGAGGGTGGATGATCAACATACCAATTTGCAGCCCTCTAGCTTCAGTAGTTTTTAAGATCTGAGGGCGGGCGGAAAAAATGCGGACAGACAAACAAATAGCCATCTCAATCGCTTTCTTTGACAGAAAACTAAAACGACTCAACTCGTTCGGTGTTATGTAAATTTTCCTCATCAAATTTCCTAAGTCTATTTGCGAGTTACTTGCAATTCACTTTTAATAACTTGCATTGCTATTTCAGTTGTATTTTTTAGACAGAATGGATTTGAAATCTCCTTCATACCATTTTAACCATAATTCCTGGCACTCTGCCATTGCACTATAAAAACTATCAGATTGCTTTCATGATAAAACCCCCTCTTATAACAAACTAGCAACACTTAAAGTAAATAATGTGATATTGAGTAAAGGTAAGGAGTAAATAAAAGAAAGTCTTAGGGATTCTTTTAATATTTCTTTTTACTTTTGCCGTTTGGCTTACAAATGTCAGTAATCGCTTTCGAAATGTTTTTGAAAATAAGTACACGACTGGGATATAGGAGCATTAACCCTTTGATTTCGGTTGTAACGTATACGACGCATTTAATAAACTGGCCCGGAACACTGTTGTGTCGTATACGAGCACCGGTAATTTCCTTTTATGTGAAGGACTGATGATTGAAATACTGGCCTCTTTTTCTTGATATGGTAACAGTCTGTCAGTTGCCATACAGTGAATTCATATAAATTCACGTGTTTCCCTAAAATTCATTAGTCTTCATCAAGATGTCACAGGAGGACGGGTCAAGGGTACGACATCCTCGAGTTGACCGCCGGCAGATCGAGAGAAGAGCTCTCGACGAGGATAACTATTTTATAGACCTTCTCGACTCATTTTCTGGATATGAAAATGAATCGGATTTAGAAGGAAATGAAATGGATAATTATGGTCCTGGTACAAGAGACAGTGATGAAATATCAACCGACAGTGAAAATGACGAAAATCTGCCACCTACAAATGAAAGCCAAGGTGTCAAAAGAAGGCGGAGACAGCGAAGTGACCCAGGTGATGAGTGGGAGTGGGCTGCCAGCAATTTCCAGCCCAGAGATTTCATATTTGACAGCAGTGGCAGTGGCATTACGTCGAAATGTAATGTGAATGAAAATTCAAAGGAAGTAGACTATATTTTTGAATTTTTCGACAACGAATTTATGGGGCTGATTGCTGAAGAGACAAACCGTTATCAGAGATTCCTTGTTGATACGCTAGGAGATGCAGTGCCAAAGTATTTGCGAAAATTTGCTCAGGTTACTGTGGAGGAAATGATACGGTTCCTTTGTGTGATTATGATCATGTCGCATATAAGTAAACATCGCATCGTAGATTACTGGACTACGCTTGAGACATTCGAGACAAAAGGAGTGAGAAGGCTGATGGCAAGGGACAGATTTCTTCAAATTCTACGGGTTCTACATTTCGTTGATAATTCACAGGAAACAAGCCCAGATAATAAACTAAAAAAAATTAAACCCGTGCTCGACAGTGTGCGTAGAAAACTCCGGGAAAAATTTCAACCTTTCCAGGATTTATGCATAGATGAAAGTTTAATGTTATGGAAGGGAAGGCTAAGTTTCAAGCAGTACATTCCAGATAAAAGAAGTCGATTTGGAGTGAAAATATTTGAACTTTGTGATGCCAAAACGGATTATATTGTCGATTTTATAATCTATACTGGAAAAGATACAGAGATATTGGTAGATGAGGATCTAGGGGTATCTGGTTCTGTGGTAAAAACATTTATGGCCTCGCATCTCGGAAAACATCACATCCTGTATTTCGATAATTGGTATTGCAGCCCAAAACTGCTCAAGTATTTGGGCGACAACGAAACAGGAGCATGTGGAACAGTCCGGAAAAATAGGAAATTTATGCCTAAATTTCCTGATGTGAACAAATCTGAGATTTCGTCTCAAAACTGCAATGGAATATTAGGTTTAAAATGGCAGGATAACAGGACAGTGTATATGTTATCTTCAGTACATGAAAATATAATGGTAGACTGTGAAAAAAGGTGTCGACCAGGGGAATTTGTGCAAAAACCTGCATGCGTTGTTGACTATAATAAGAAAATGCGGATTGTGGACAAGAACGACATGCTTATTAGTTCTGTGAAGTGTATCCGTAAAACCACGAGATGGTACATAAAACTATTTTTCCGTCTGCTTGATATGATACTAGTAAACTGTCATCACTTGCATGGATTTGTTACTGGCAAGAAAGGGTCATATTTACAGTTTTCTAAGTCAGTCGTTCTGCAGTTGATTGAAAGGTACCCTCCAGCACCTAACAAGATAATTACCCGCACCGTAATAACGCAGCCAAGGCGGCTAACAGAAAGACACTTTCCTGATCCAGTTCCCTCAACAGAAAAACAACTGCGACCTAGACTAAGATGTCGTGTGTGCTCGCATACATCCCGTAGGCCCAAGAAAGGCCAGCAGACATATTTCATGTGTAAAGACTGCAATGTAGGACTATGTGTCGCTCCTTGTTTCAGAGAATACCACACACTTCTGAATTACTAGAATTCTGTCGTAAAAGTTTTGTCAAGATTATTATGTTCAGCTTATTAAATATTCAGATTCATAACCATTTGTTATTCACATTGTTTGATTTCATTCAACTTATGTCATAAAAGCTTCTTCCAATCATATTGAGTCTTATGTGTTTATACATTTTCTGATTTTGTTTTTTTATCTACAGCAAAAAGATTTTTGTAAAAATAAATGTTGAAATTCATCCGTATTATAATTTTCTTCATCAAATTATGGCTTTAGTCTTTAGTGAGAGAGAGAGAGAGAGAGAGAGAGAGAGAGAGAGAGAGAGAGAGAGAGAGAGAGAGAGAGAGAGAGAGAGAGAGAGAGAGTAAATTACTATTTTGCGTTTAATGTTCCTTTTCTGTCCTTTGAAGACTGGATATCATAAAATATAAAATGAGTCGGATGTAATGTAAATCTGATAATCATGGTATTGATGATTTATGATATATGAGAATAATAATAACAATATAATAACCGTTACCATGAGATTAATGAATATAGACAATGTTGTTGTTATTATTATTATTATTATTATTATTATTATTATTATTATTATTATTATTCAGAAGATGAACACTATCCATATGAAACAAGCCCACAGGGGTAACTAACTTGAAATTGTGTTCATTCGAGTGAAATAACAGAAGGTAGTAGGAAATACAGAAAGAGGAGATCAGTTATTAGAAAACAGATGTACTAACAATAAATAAATAAAAATGTAAACAAAGTATTAAATACAAGATGTGTTGCATAAGGGTAGTAATGCATTACATTCACTTGAACTTTTGAAGTTCCGTTTGCAACACATCCTCAGTAAAGAGGCTGTTCCACAGTCGTAAGGCGTGAGGAATAAAGGTCCCCTGGAACTGAAAAGTTCGAAGGCGAGGTACATTTACTGCACATTGATGCTGCTGTTCAGCGAATCTGGTTGTTCTCTCTCAGCAGCAACAGGGGATCAGGGATCAACTGAGAATGTGAAAGATATGTCAAAATACAACTTATGAAAAAGTGACAAACAAGAGACCATCCGTCTATAGTCCAAGGCATAGCTGCCAAAGAAACCTTCCACCTCGAACCACTCTAAAAGATATAAATCTCTGGCAGAA